>JAQJVL010003593.1:15000-52500 GCA_035578905.1 Stictocephala bisonia | reverse complement strand
TTGAATCAACCCACCTTAACAACAGAGAGTAATAATTTAACCGTAGATAAAAATACACCGGAATTACATGTTAATATTATAGAAACACAAGTAATTAGTGTTTCTACACAAACTAACACCTCTGAAATCAAGATTCTGGAGGGTATTCAAGTAACTGAGGCAGATATGGGGGATGTTATAGAGGAATTAAAATTTAACTCGTCCACAACTTTCGCCCATACAATATCGGGTGATTTTAATAACGAAAGACAGATGACAGCGGGAGTTGCCGTAGTTTTTAAAAAGCGGTTTGGAAAACCCCAACCTAATGATTGTGTGACCAAATCACTAGCACTTCAGAAGACACTAGAAGGGGCTGCAGTCTACAGCTTAGTGACCAAACCCTATTATAACTCAAAACCAACCGTGGACGAGTATAATATAGCTTTTGACGATTTTATTGAGGATTTTAAGAAAAAAGAATTTAAAACATTAGTATGCTCCCCAATGGGTTGCGTTCGTGACCTTATCGAGTTGGACCATTTTGTGGCCAAGATTAAGAAGTTTCACGAAACTACAGGTGCTAACATTATCATAGTCAGTAAGGATCAGAGGGCCAGGAGAGTTATCAGACACGGACTCCCCCACTCTGAGTTTGTGAAACAGCTAAGAGCAAAAATAAAGAAGAACACTGACATCTGGTACACACTTCCAGACGAGGACATAAACCTTCATCTTGATAAAATGCAGATACCGGAAAATACTCTTGTGTTGCAGCCTTCAATCAGCCATCTTCTTAAAAATAGCAAAATAACAACTGAAGTAAATACACTACTAAGGGACCTTCATGTGGACACCTATGACTACATCTTAGCACCTGTAAATGACAACAACGATGACAGCAGGGAGGGTGGTACCCACTGGTCCTTGCTCATGTACACCCGTCAGACTGACACGTACTACCACCTTGACAGTCAAGAGCCTCTGAACACAACACATGCAGGGCGACTGGCGGCCCGGCTCAGCGAGGACCCTGACGTCAACGTGGTGAGGCTCCGATGTCGGAGGCAGGAGAAAAGTGTTGAGTGTGGTGCATATGTGTTACACTTTATTCAACTTATATGTTCTAGGTTACAAAACAACCTTCCCATCCAAGATGACCGCTGCTTTGTACAAAAATTCTCAATAAATAAAATATACGATGAAATTGCAAATTATAAACAGTTAAACCGAACAAAAGAAAACAAAGTAAAAGCAAAAATAACGCTGTTGGCGGATAGCCACGGACGTGGTCTACGCCACTTGATACAGGGCGGGCTGGGTCAACATTGTGAAGTGTTAAGTGTGATAAAGCCAAACGCTACCCTGGAATGTGTGACGAGTGGCCTAGACTGCGAGATCGCAAAACTAAAAAGCAGCGATCATCTTGTAGTTTTGGGGGGTACCAACAATATTAATGCTAATATAGAGTATGATGTAAAACCCTTTGTAAGGGAAATTGCCAACAAAACTATAAACACCAATGTAGTATTGTGTACAGTCCCCTTAAGATATGACACACCACACCTGAACAATAAAATTAGGAAAATAAATATTGATTTGGTAATAGAGTCTTTAAAGTATGAACACATTAAAGTAATATCATTTTCACATTTCTCATCCAAACACAACACTTTTGGGGGACTGCATTTAAATAGATGGGGAAAACAAAAACTAAGTCGATTACTTGTTGATAAAATTAACAGCCCCAATTTAAACTGAAGGCACATGACAAAGAAAAATATTCCGCAACAATTACTAAAACAACATGTCATAGAGAAAGTAGTAGTATAACAAAAAATATGCCAAATAAACATTGTAAAAATAATTCGTTAGTAAAAATAATTCATTTAAATATTCAGTATCTTAGAAGCAAAATTGATTCATTGGATATATTTCTTGAATTAGAAAAACCGAATATAGTAATATTAAGCAAACATGGCCTGAGAAAGGAAGAATTGAATTGTATAAACTTCAAAAATTATACAGTGACGAGTGATTTTTCAAGATCGGAACATAAAGGAAGTGGAGGACTGTTAATTTTGACAACACATGATATAAGTGTAAATATTGTAAATATAGATAATTTTAGTAAAGAAATGTATTTTGAGGCAGCAGGTATAGAACTTACCCTTAATGATGGTAAAAAGGTGTTATTATTCGGTGTTTATCGTCCGCCACATTATTATAATGTTACCACATTTTTCAATATTTTTTATGAATTATTGTCAAAACATTTATATAAATGTAAGAACTGTATAATAGATGGTGATTTTAATTTTAACTGGCTTAGTGAAAATACTGAACTTGAGAGACTCAAAGATGTCATGAATGAGTTTAATTTGAAACAGTATGTAGACTCACCGACAAGAGTGACAAGCTCCTCATCCACTCTAATAGATCTGGTGCTGTCAAACGTAGGGCACGAAATGATTGAGGTTCAGGTGATGGGTACAGGCCTATCGGACCATTATGCCCAAAAAACCACTCTCACTTTAAACAACTCACTCGCGGAAAACACTTTTGAAAAAAAACCAACATTGAATAACATTCATAATACTTGTTTAGAAAATTTAAACACTCTTAATTATATGTTATCTAAAGAGAACTGGGCATCAGTTAAGGAAAGCTCTGATCCTGAACAAAAACTTAAACATTTTTTAAATACTTTTAATTTTAATTTCTTAATAGCTTGTCCTTTGATAACAAAAATTAGGTTAAATTCTGCGAAAAAAAGCCCCTGGATAACCAAGGGTATTGTTATATCTTCTAAAAATATGAAAGAGCTTGATTTTAAAAGAAAAAATAATAAATCAAAGGAATTTTTGCAATATTTTCATGAATATAAACGGACCTATCGCAAGGTAATAAGAGCTGCTAAAGCAATGCACGTATGCAATCATCTAATAAACAACTATAACATTTCAAAGAATGCATGGAAAATTATTGACTTAGATAGGAAAAAGAAACCGGTTCCACTACCTACTGATATGACAAGCCCTGAGGAATTCAATAGATATTTCGCAAATATTGGGGTACATAACCATTTAAAGATAACAGAACCGGCATTACTGCCGGAGTCAAATATAATATACCCTAGCTCACTTTTATTATATCCTACTGATTCCAAAGAAATATACAATATTATTATTAAATTAAAAAATTCAAACTCAGCTGAATACGATGGTTTGAGCCATAAAACAGTCAGGCATTGTGCCGAATACATCTGTGAGCCCCTTTCAGAACTAATTAATTCTTCTTTTTCACAAGGAATATTCCCCAGCGAACTAAAACAGTCTGTGATTCGCCCCATTTATAAAGAAGGAGACTCCAAGTTACCGAGTAACTGGCGCCCTGTTTCGAATATTTCTACTATCTCCAAAATATATGAGCACGTTTTTGCAAACAGATTATTACATTTTTTATTTCAAAATAACTTACTATGTAAGGAACAATACGGATTCATAAAAGGGAAGAATACAACTGACGCAATGGTTGATTTCGTCACCAAAGTGGTTACTGCTCTTGATGAGAAATGTAAAACTGTGGGGGTATTTTTGGACCTACAAAAAGCGTTCGATTGTCTAGATCATAACATACTCTTTGAAAGACTGTACCGCTTAGGGGTCCGGGGAGTATCCCTAAATTGGATTAAATCCTATTTGCATCTTAGAAACCAAAAAGTAAAAGTAAATACTAACGAATCCGGAAGTATAGAGCAAACATTTGGATTTCCTCAAGGGTCAGTAATAGGTCCAATTCTTTTTATTATTTACATGAATGAGATCTCAAAAGCTGTAACTGACTTAACTATCATAAAGTATGCCGACGACATTTCTATTCTTTTTAAAAATAAATTCTGGAATAATTTGGAAATTGAAAGTTACATAAAACTTACAAACCTCTACCAATACCTAAATAGTAATAACTTGCACATCAATCCATCTAAAACAAAATGCTTAAATTTTTCTAAACAAATTGATCTTGATATGAATCCGGCCGATTTATGAATACATTTGAGCTCCCATTTAATACAAAGGTCAAATATTTAGGATTAACAATAATTGATAGTAGTTTTTCTTGGACACCACATATAAACGCCCTATGCTCTACATTGTCTTAACAGTTATTTCTTTTAAGAAGATTTGCCAGCTACCAAAACTTCTTCCTCATGAAACTTATATACACCTCACTCATAGAATCAAGGTTAAGGTACGGTATTGTTTTATGGGGTTCAACGTCATGCTCAAGTTTTCAGCGAGTTTTTCGTTTACAAAAGAGAGCAATTCGTACTATTGCCAAGATAAACAGAAGAACATCCTGTAAAAACTATTTTAAATCATTTCAAATATTAACATTACCATCAATATATATTTATGAGATGCTGGTGTATTACAGATTTAAATTCACATCCATTATAACTGGTAAAAACGTGCACAATTACGACACTAGACAAAGGCATCAACATAGGCAGGCGGCTCACAGATTGCGGCTGGCAGCTTGGCTTCCTAAAAATATAGGACCAAAATTATACAATAAACTACCAGAAGAGATTAAAAACATAGAAACAGAGAGGCAATTCAAAAATTCATTGCGTAAATATCTGCTTGGAATTGCTTGTTACTCGGTCGAGGAGTTCATTACTGTTAATGTTTAATTTAATTTAATAATGTTAATTTTGCTCTATGGGTAATATAATAATTTCTAACTAGGCCTACTACGATAGAATAGTTTTATTTTATTTTATATTCTGAACATGTTTTATATTACATATTCTGACGTTTGTAATACAATGTACATTGTCATTTCTACAATACAATATTTTGAATTTTTTTTGAATTTTGAATATAGAAACAAACACTAAACCTGATTGAATTTCTACTTTTGACTTACTATATTCTGTGTTGCCCCAACCAGTGACAATTCCGTAATTCTCAGGGATATCATATTCTGTGTGAAGACAAATGGGTCGAATGAATTCACCAAACACTACATCTTCCATCAGCCTGATCAGTAAAATATCATCGTAAAAACTAAACTTTTGGTAACTTGGGTGAGGAATAGTCTTTTCAATTTCTATAGTAACACTCTTTGAATGTAAATTAACTTCATCTTCTGTCGAACTAAGATCATAGTCTCCTAATCTAGCCCATTTCAATCTGAAAAAAAACAAACAAATAACTCTATGATAATTTCATTAAATTGATAACAATTGGATTAAAACTTAAATGCATAGATAAAATAAATAAAAAAAGCTCTAACAACACACTATCCTTAAAGAACAACAAATAAAATATTAAATCCTTTATTTTAAATTAAAAATAAATCAGCAAATGATCCCAGTAAAGCTGTATTTAGGGCGGGGTGGCCAATAGCAGAAGACAATTCCTTGTTTCTTTATTACAGGTGCTCCTATAATTGTGATTCAGTAATATTTATACATTCAGTTTATAAGTAATATCAGTTAAAATGTTAACCAATACATTAGTAGGTTATCAGTTCATTATAAAATGAGTTAACACAATATTTATTAATTTTGTTCCATTCAATAGTAACATCAATCTATAAAATGAAAGAATAATCAAATTATGGGCGTGGGAGAATAAAACCCCCACAAAGGTTAGAAGCTTTTCTGCAAGGAATCAGGGCATCTACCAAAATATGGGTGTAAGAGAACCCAGTGTCCACAAAGGTTAAAAACTGTTCTGCATGGAGCCAGGACATCTACCAAAAACATATTCTATTTCGTATTTACAATACAAGTGAATATCAAACAGTTCAAACTACTGTATTAAAATTTAAGTACAAAATCTAAAGATATTATAATGATAGATTTCAGTAAACCATGTTTAATATCCTCAGACCAGAGGAATTTACAAAAGAATGAGTAATTCTATTTCAGTTCAATCTGCTGTCAGTGTTAAAATGTGATCCTTAGTAGACAAATAAAAAAGATTTTATTGGAACATACAATTTAAATTGTTATTGCTAAATAACTCAACTGGCCAAATGGAAACAACTTAAATATAAAACCATGGCATTCTTATTTTTTTTCTTTTTTATTAATAACAATTTTTAAACAGTTATTAATTGTTGCTCTAGTCCATATTTACCATGAAAAATCCTAAATCACATAAGTTTTTGAGATGTATGTGACTGCTTACAATTTTGAAAGATTAACATTTGAATGGTGTCTCAGTAAATATGGTTCAATTGTAAATATTGAATGGTTTCACAGTTTGCCTCGCTAGACTTCTCCCAGTTTATGCATAGACAATAGACAAAAGACAAAATTCATTATTGGTAATCTTTGAGATCACAATGGTGTCAGTACATTGATTTACAATTGATGTCAAAACAAGGATCATGGATACATATAGAATATTACTAAGATCTTCTATCATTTATTGGTGTCAATTTTCTTCTGCACTCCTCCAGTTTCAGGAGGAGAGTCCAGAATCAGGACTCATTCAATGAGTAGAATGATCGATTGGTGAGCCATTTAGTCAAGGCTGATTTCAGCTTTTTTCCTTGCAGTGTTTTAAGGTCTTCAGGAAGAAGGTTAAAAAATTTCCTGCCAGCTGTACCGGGTCGTTTGACCGGTACATTTCGTTACTTTTGTCATGGTCTGCCGGGCTGCCTGAGATCGCTCGTGCCCGGTGATGTGCTTACTTTGGTGGCCGTTGGCTCGGACTCGTTCGTTCTGTGTTCCAGCTCTTGTCTGTCAGGTTGGCCGTCATTCTACTGGTTTCTCTGCGGCCGATCGTAAAAACATGTCCGGCTAGAGACTCCTTAAACGTAATTGTTCATTTTTGTAATTTCTAATATCTAATCACCCTTTTGGTGAAAATACATTGTTTAAATAATAATATTCTGGTTTATTTGTCATTTTCAGGGCATTGTTAAATTTGTATTCTTTGTCTAGATATTTGTTAACTTAGGTTCAAGCCACGTGCTCAATGTTACCGTTTTACCAGTAATTGCTTTATTATATCTGGTTTTATATTTAATGGTAGTTCTGTATAATGTTTTGTTGAGCCTTTTTTCAGTTGGAGTTACCAATTTAAAATATTTTTGTTCATTGACAATAACCTAGCCTATCTGTTTAGTTTGATTTTCATTTTATAACCTATTGCTTCCGTATCTATAGCCTAGTTTTCAGTTTGTCATTCATTTTTTGGTTCCATACGTCTTTTATAATTTGTTAAATTGTAAGTTGGTTTAAATTATTCATAGCCTAAAGTTAATCTTTCACTGTCTTGTTTGCTCCACTCATGTTCTTGTTTGTCTCTTCATGTTCAGTTTTGCAAAATCATGCACCCTTATATTTATTAGTTGTTATGTGTAGTATTTTTGGTTTTGGGCTGTACTGTTTTTAATGTGCTGTGGTTTGGCCTTGCAGTCCAGGGTCCTTGAGTGGGACGTTCTCCCTCAGCCTGCCGTCCGGGGATGGTCGACCATCTATACTGCCAGCCTGGCCTGAGGGCATGTATAGAGGCCATTTACGATCCTGCGGCCCCACCTACATCCTTGGGTAGGAGTCTTCTGTCCTCAGGTCAGTGCGTTCCATCTTGTTTTCCCAGCGGCTGAGCTGGGGGTTGATAATAAGTGAAGTATAAAAAAAAGAAGAAAAAAATGTTTGTGGAACTATTTGATTTGGCCTAGGCCTAACACTGATTGAACAGTGATTCTATGCAACACAGCCATGGGGACTTATATGTTTTTTTATTAAAGAAAAAAAACTTTTAAAATACACAAAGAACTTTTGATGTTCATATTTATTGTTATTTAGTTTATTTTGTTGTTATATTTTTTAGATTTTATATTTGTTAGGTCCCTACTGTTAAATTATGTTATTATTTATTGTTATGTTTAGGCCTAGTGAGTTAATTAGGGTTATTTATTTTTTTGTTGGTTGTAGTATGTCTTGAAGTGAATTTTTACTAGAACGGTACCGTGTTATATATTGTTTTTAATTGTTTAATTTTTAAACTTTCACCAAAAGGGGATTATTGGTTGTCTTTTACTTAACTTCCTATTCGGAGCCGCCCAGGGATTCCGGCTTACTCCCTGGCCTCGGTGAAATCATGGAATGTGGGCTAAATTGCCGGGTTATTTGGGGTTATCAAAATTGTTTCTAAATGTTCACTCTTAAGTTGTTAATAAATTTCTTACGTTTTGGGTGTCTCAGGCTTTGCTGCACATAGGCCATGCAGTTTGTAATTGTTAAATGTAGTATTTATAGCGTTTGTTATTAATTTGTATTATCTTGTTAATTTTAGTGTTTCTTGTTATTTATTTAAGTGCAATCGATATTGTGGCCTTCTGCCTGTTGATACTGTGGCCTTCGGCCTGCCAGTTTTTGATTAATTGTTTGTTTTCTTGATAATAAATTAGTTTTGCTCAGCTGCCAAGTTTTAATTTGACCCTCCAACTGCCACCCGTGATCCCATCGCTCGACTGGTTTGGAGCCATCCCCCAGTTGGCACGCTTTCCAGCTTGGGGGGGGGGGATGGGTCTCAATTGGTAGCAGAGCGTGGTTGCCTACAAAAAAAAAAAAAAAAAAATCTTGGTTGTTAACGGTGGGTGTTTGCCAGTTAGTAGGTCATTGTTTGCCGTCCTACCGTCTGGTGGTCTTGGGAATACGTACAAGAAAAAAAGAAACAGACAAATATTTATCTAAAAAAAAAACAAAAATTGAAAACCAAATAAATTATTTTACTTATACTAAAAAAAAATAGGCAATCCGCTTGGTTATTGTTTTAGATGGGATTCATGGGTGGATTGGAGTGGTCGGCAGTGGCTTGGTAGCCTGAGGGTTTTAGTTCGTCTTTGACCCTGGAGTTGTCGTTTTTGTATATTGTTGAGATTTGTTGCGTTCGAGATGGCCTATCTGCAGAATGTTGCGCTTCTAGTCAAGGAGGAATTGATTTTTGAGTTGAGGACGCGTGGTGTGACTCCGGAGGGTGATGTTCTGAATCTCCGGAGGTTGCTGCGGGAGCAGTTGTCCGCGGGTACGGCGTTGGAGTGGTCTGATCTACTGGAGGTTGGGGATGAGTTGTTGGTTTGTAAACGTAAGGTGGAAGATTCGGAAGGGGTGTTGGAAGATTTGCAGTTGGAGCCTCCAGTGGGTCGTGACCGGGCCTGCCGTCTTGCACGTTTAAGGCATCTGCTTGCCCGTTTACGGATGGTCAACCGGGCACCCGGGGTTGGAACCGTCGGATAGGGCGTGGATCTTGGAGAGTGTGTGTAGGCTTGAAGAGATTTTTCAGGCACTCTCCGGTTCCACGACTCCTACGGGTTTGGGTCAGCGGCCTAATTTCTCGCTGTCGCCTAACGTGTCGAGGCCGCAGGCTGAGACAATGGCTCTCACTATGCCTGAGGCTCCTTCTGAGCCTGCAGGCGTTTCTGTTGAGGTCGCTTGTGGTTCGGCTCCAGCTGCCGTTCCTTCTGCTTCGGCTCCTTTGTGTTCACCTTCACTTCTGCAGCTGAGCTACCACAAGCTACCTAACCCTCTCACGCCCATGATTCAGAATCTCCCTGTGATCGATGGGATGGATCCTGAGGAACTTCTGAAGTTTCTAGTTACCTTTCTCAGACTTAGTGAGATGCCCGGCATGCAGGCTGGGGACTTGCTTCGTCTGATTTTCCCTTATTGCAGAGGTCCTGTTGGGGAGTTGCGGAGTTCTGTCTTGGCCAGTGATGCCTCGGTGGACTCGTTCCATCGAGAGTTACTGTCGTCGTTTCTTCCCATTCGACTCAGGGAGAGGCTGATCATGGACAGATTTTATCGGTCGCAGGGTAGGGGCGAGTCTCTGGCAGCCTATGTCTCGTCTATCAAGGAGGCTCGTCAAGCGTTGCGCCTCACACTTTCTGAAGCTGAAACCGTTCGTGTCATCCTGGATGGCATTTCTCCTGAAGAACGGTGTAGGCTAGTTTTTGCTGGTGTGCCTTCGTCTTTTCGGGAGCTGCATCAGCTGTGCATTGTTTCGCGCAGCGTGCAGTTCTCAGACCAGCAAGGGAGAGATTATGAGAGTCATCGTGCTCTCCCCACCCGTCAACCGGCTATGTCTTTGGGGGTGAGTCAGCCAGTGGAGGGTCGTGGTTCTCGGCCTCCTGTTGTGTGCTTTGCTTGTGGCCAACCTGGTCACATTCGTCGTGGACTGTCCCACGTGCTCGAGGTCGTGGGGCGGGAAACGCTCAGCGCGGGGGGTTGCCTCCACAGTAGCTCCCCGCGTTGTTGCGAGTGACCGTGGCCATTTGCCTCTGACACGTGCCCATAGCAGGAGTGTTGGGGATTCTTCGGGCCTTGCTGGCATGGCTTCCCTGGGACTTAGGGCGGTCACCTCTGTGTGTCCTGGCGTTTTTGTTTCTATTGGTGGTACGGTGTGTCGAGCCCTTCTTGATTCTGGGTCGGCATGCAGTATCATCAGCCTTTCTCTTTTTGAGTCCCTTGATGCCTTAGGACTTGTCAGGCACACCAAGCCTTCTTCTATTACTTGTTGGACGGCATCCCAAACTCCTTTACCTATTCTTCTGAAGGCGTCATTACATTTTAAAATCGAAGGATTTTCCTGGAGGTGGAGTTTTCTTGTTGCCAAGGACCTGGCGGTTTCTTGTATCATAGGGGCAGACTTTATTTCTAAGAGTGGTATGGTGCTTGACCTCCAGAAGCGCCAGATGTTTTTTAAATTCAATCGGCGAGTTTTGGTGCCTCTAGTAGGTGATTCTGACTACCCTCCTGCAGTCAGAGAGGTGGGTTGTGAGCCCGAACAACCCAAGGTGGATCCAGTTGGTCATCTCCCCCCTGAGCAGGCGGAGGCCATTAGGAGACTTTGCGGTTTCCTGATGTGCTTACACCTGAGTTTGGGGTCACTTCTCTTCGGGAGTATGAGATCCACCTCACCGATTCTCAGCCTGTTAGAAGTCATCCGTACAAACTTGCTCCCCCAAAGATGGAGGTTATGAGGGCGATGATTGAAGATCTTCTGAGCAAGGGTGTAATTGAACCGTCTCGTTCCGGTTATGCCTGTCCAGCTTTTCTTGTGCCCAAGCCTAATGGTAAGTCTAGGCTTGTGATGGATTATCGGAGGCTCAACGCTAAGGTTGCTATTGACTCGGTACCTCTGCCTGATTTGCATTCTGCGTTTGATTGGTTCGGTAAGGCTAAGTTTTTCAGTGTTTTTGATTTGAACCAGGCCTACCATCAGATTCCATTGAAGAAGGAGTCACGGCCTATGACTAGCTTCTGCGTTCCCTGGAATCTCTATCAGTTCACTAGGGTTCCTATGGATCTTGCTGTGGGTGCCCAGACTCTCACTCGTCTGCTTGATTCCATCTTCCATGATGTGAAATTCAAGTTTGTCTTCAATTACCTGGACGACCTTCTTGTCTACAGTGAGACTTTCGGGGAACACATGCAACATCTGGAGGAAGTTCTTAGTCGCCTTAAATCAGCTGGCCTTACCGTCAATCCAGAGAAAGTCACTTTTGCTCGTCCTGAGATTTATTTTCTGGGTCATCTTATATCATCTCGAGGCGTCTGCATAGATCCTGCGAGGACCCAGGGCATTCGGGATTTTCCTCCTCCCCGAGATACCAAGGGGATTGCCCGTTTTGTGGGGATGGTGAATTTTTACCGTCGCTTCATCCCTAACGTGGCCGAGCCTGCTGCCCCGTTGAACGAGTTGCAAAAGAAAGGTGTCCCTTTTGTGTGGGGCCACGCTCAGCAGACTGCCTTTGATGCTCTCAAGGAGGCTATCATGCAACCTCCTGTCCTGCGTATGCCTGATTTTAGCAGAGAATTCATTCTTCAGACTGATGCCTCCTCCTCCGCCATTGCTGCTGTTCTTTCTCAGGAGTTTGATGGGGTCAGGCAGCCCATCGCTTTTGCTTCGAGGACGTTGTCTCACCAGGAAAAGAAAGCTTCTTCCATCTATGAGTTAGAGTGTCTGGCTGTTGTCTTTTGTACGGACAAGTTTCGGCGTTTCTTGGAACACGCTGAGTTCTTGCTGGAGACTGACAATCAGGCACTATCTTGGCTTCTTGCCCATCCCAGACAGCTTGGGAAAATTGGTCGCTGGCTGGTCAAAATTTCTGCTTTTAAGTTCCGAGTCCAACATCTTAGGGGTACCCAGAATGTCATCGCGGATGCTCTTTCCCGTGTAAAGAGAACAACGCGGAGAACCCCGTGCAGTGCTGCTTAGTCATCTGGTACCGATGGTCTTTCAATATTATCACTCTTCTCTTGTGGGTGGTCATCTTGGCATTCATAAGACCATCGCTAAGATTCTTAGGTATTTCATCTGGAAGGGCATGGACCGGGATATTGCTGGCAGAGTGCGGGCTTGTTACCTGTGCTCTCTCAGCAAGCCTAGTCAAAATGCCAAGTTAGGGTTGTTATCTTCTGAAGTTGCCGAGCGTCCTTTTGAGAAGGTGTTCATCGAATTCGTGGGTCCTTTTCCCCCTAGCAAGTCAGGTAGTTCCTACCTACTTGTTTGTGTGTATGCTTTCTCGAAGTTCGTTTGGCTTTTCCCACTTCGGAGTGCTTTGGCTAAGCTCACCATCCGTGCTCTCCAGTCCCAACTCTTCCAGCACTTTGGTGTGCCTTCTACTCTTGTGTCCGACAACGGTAGCCAGTTTACCTCACACGAGTTTCGTAGGTTCTGTTTTGGCAATGGTATCAGGCATGTGACTACCACTCCTTATTACCCACAGCCTTCTCATGCAGAGCGGTTCAACCGCAATCTTTGGTCTGCCCTTATTACTTACCATGCTGAGAAGCAGAACACCTGGGATGAGAGTCTCTCTTGGCTCCAGCTTGCTTTCAATCATGAGAGTCACAATGCCACTCCCTTCGAAATTCTACATGGCTACCCTCCTAACAACCCTTTGTCCAACTTGTGGAGGCTAGAGGATCTTCTACCTACGCCAGGTGCCACTGACGTAGTGTCCACGTGGCGGGCTGCTCGGCGCAACCTGCTACGTTCTAGAGAGAGAGTAAGGAGGAGGTATGATAAGGGTCGTACCCCTAACCCTTTTCAGGTTGGAGATCTGGTTCTTTGTCAGGCTCACCCGGTCAGTTCGGCCGCGGAACGAAGAGCTGCAAAGTTGTGCTATCGGTGGTCTGGTCCCCACCGCATCGACAGGTTTTTGTCACCGGTGACTGCTCTGCTGGTTGATCTCCAGTCAGGCAGGGTGTTCAGGAAAGCCCATGTGTCCCAGTTTAAGGCTTTCCGGGGAACGGTTGATCCAGGAGTTGGTGTTCCTGGGGGTTTCTTGGGGCAAAGTGATTGATCACCTCTGCACCCTAGGTGGCTGTTCTGAGAGAAAGAAAGAAAGAAAGAAAGAAAATCAATTTATTTCCCTTTTAAGTTTACAAAGGTTCAACTTAACAATTTAATATATCGGAAAAGAAAGTTTTACATAGGCTTTTTTATGCCTGTGCGTAAAACTAGTCAAATGACAATTACATTACAATTTAATCAGACAGATTAACTTAGAAAGGTACTTGCATATAATTTATTATTGGAAAATAAAAATAACAAAAGTGTATATTCTATACTAAAAAAAAATAATAAGAATAATTCGTTAGATACTATTACTTAGAAAAAAAATCATTTAAAAAAGAAGACATATTCCTATGACAGTGAAAAATAAAAATAGATTAATCAAATAAAGAAAGTAAGTGAGTACCATGAGTTTTTAATTTTAAAATATATATTAGTTACTTATGAGGGTTTGATGCCATTGGATGGAGTCAAGTAATTTAGTATTAGTTATGGAAGTAAGCATATAAGTAATGAGGTCAAAGTAAAGTAATAAGTCAAGTAATCGTGTTGTCAGGTGTAGATTGACTTGAGGAGGTCCTCCGCGTAATCACAGTTGGTCCCTAACAGCCAGGCATAGACACGCTTTTTGTACACACTGTGACTGAAGGTGCCAAGTAGATCCCTTATCTCCCTCGGTATGTTGCGATACAAAACATTTGCAAGGTAGAAGGAATTCGTATTGTTTACAGATTTAACTGTTCTAAGGACTTGGACACCAACATTCAAAGCATTTCTTGTTCTGTAATTATGTGAAATAGGAGTAGATATTAAATCGGAATGATGAAAAATGAAATTTAGAAGATTTTTAATGTATATATATCTTATAGTGAGAACACTGTTTCTTGAAAAAGTAAGTCGGATGAAAACATTTTTATCTTACGGAAGCCTGTCTTCAAAATAGATTTTTGGATAACAGATAACGGTTCTACTATAGATTTAAAAGCCCCTCCCCAAGAAATAATACCGTATTCTAATATGGATTGAACGTATGAAAAATATACAGTTTTAATTTCATGAGTTTTTAAAAATGTACTTAATTGTTTAAAGACGTATATGAACTTTCTTAGTTTAGACTTTAACATATCTATATGTTTTTCCCACCGTAGCTGGTTATCAATAATGACACCCAGGTATTTGTAGTGGTCGACTATCTCTACGACTTGACAGTCACAGTGTTCTTTAGCGGGGTCATCGCAAGAGTGCACCACCACTCTCAGCTCCGCAGCAGGTTCTGACCCTTTGCGAAGAGCTATGGGTAAACATTTTGTTTTCTTAATATTCATTGTAAGGACATTTTGATCAAACCACTGCTTAATTATTGTTAAGTTTTGTGACGCCATTTTGAAAACATCGGTCCAGGTTTCAGCATGGAACAGCACAGCTGTATCGTCCGCAAACAAAAACAGATCTCCAGTAATATTTATTTTATCTATATTATTTATGTAAATTAAAAATAACAATGGGCCGAGGTTGCTTCCTTGAACTACTCCATAGTCGTAAATCTTAGTGTCACTTTTCACTTCATTTATCGAAACCTTTTGGCATCGGTCACTTAAATAACTTTTAAACCAATTTAAGGGTAATCCATTTATTCCTAGCTCAGTCATTTTTGAAAAAAGTTTTTTTCGGTCGATTGAATCAAAAGCCTTAGCTAGATCAATGAAGGCAAGCAAAATCTTTTCGCCTTTATTAATGTTATTCATTATGATTTTATTTAACATAAATAAAGCGTCCGCAGAGTTCTTACCACTTCTAAAGCCAAATTGTCGACTTGAAAGTAGATGTTTTGACTCCAGGTATACTTGTAATTGTTTTTTTTACACACTTCTCCAATACTTTGGACAGTGTACTGAGCAAGGAGATGGGCCTAAAATTACTATATGTCGATTTTTCGCCAGATTTATAATGTGGAATGACTTTAGCAATTTTAAATGAATTTGGAAATACACCGGAATTTAAACTAATATTGATAATGTGAGTCAAAGGTGTGATTAAATCTTTTATATAATTTTTCAAAACTGTGGGAGAAAATTCATCGATTCCTGGGGCAGAGTTGCCGCGCATCTTGGCGACATACCGCTCCACCTGGCTCTCTACTCGGTGACTGGCTCCAATGTGAACACATGCCTGGTTCTGTATGCGGTGTCGTCTACCACCAGCGGCCCGGCGGAGGGAGGCAGCGCGCTCGCTAACTGTTCTCCAACACTCGCGAAATAATCGTTAAATGAATTGGCTACCTCCCGTACCGACCGCTTGGTGATGTCTTCACCCGGTAAAAAATTCTTAATTGGAAAAGGAGTTCTCCTCAACTTAGCACCATTGAATTCATTTATTATCTTCCAGAACTCTTTAGGATTACATTGACAGTTAGAAATTTTTTCTCTAAAATACATGGATTTGGCTCTTTTTATTACAGCGTTTAGATAGTTTCGATAACGGATGGAATTTAATCTAGCAGCCAAATCAAAAGGGCGTTTTATCATAATTTTGCTCAATTTATCCCTCTGTCTAATACATTTTATTAAACTAACAGTAATCCACGGTTTAAGTTTTTTTAAACGAGAGTTTTTACGTTTTTGTTTTGTGGCTGACTTTTTTATTGTTTCAAAAGTACGTAAGAACTCAGTGCAACTGTCGTTAACATCTTGCAGAGCCAGGACATGATCCCACGACTGAGCCTCAATAAGTCTACCCAACACCTCGTAGTCTAAGTAAGTAGGGCTGTTGTCCGTGTCGATGTCTGTCATTTTAGTGTCTAGTTTAATGTTCAACGCCACAGCAAAATGGTCAGTTATTGATGTCTGCAGCACCACTGAGGTGACGGCAGTAGCCTCCCCGTGGTCAGTGAAAATATGATCAAGACATGTTTTAGAGTTTGCCGCCACCCGAGTGGGCTTATCAACACAGCTAACAAAACCTACACTGTATAGTAAATTTAAGTACATTTCTTTTACCGGATCGTTGTAGTTTTCTGGTGATATATCAATGTTCGTATCTCCTATGAACACCCGAGTCGTATGTCTAGTGCTGTTACTGTTGTTGTAGTAGTCAGTCAGGTCAGATAGGAAAAGATTACAGTTCATTGAGGGACTTCTGTAGACCGCCAGAATACTGTAGTGGTGTCCGTTAAGCGTAATGTTAAGTTCCAGTCCAGTATTGTCACCCATCTTTACTTCTTTGACAATTGCCTCTAAGTTATTTTTAAAGTAGATAATATGCCGTCGTTTCTATTCCAAGTATTGTTTGTACAGTAAATATCGTAACCGTCCAGTTCAGTCAAAGTCTTGTGTCTGTCCGTCCATGTCTCACTCAAAACAATAACATCAACATCCACACACAAATATTCAAGCAATATCAACAAAGAATCAAAATTTTTATAGTAACAACGAATATTGATATGCATAATTTTTAAACTCACGTTATTATCGTCTGCTGAAAATAGTTCCGTAAGTTTATTAGAACAGTCAATAGTTTCACAGGTGATTGTTCTGTCATTAGTATAGTTCAAAGCACTGTTAATCAGTACCATAATCTAAAATAGAAACCCACTCCCTCCTGCCCGCCAGTTTAGACTCTTCTAAATAATTAAAAAGCCCCCGTAGTGAAAAGAAAAAAATAGTTATTGAAAAAAAATAGTTATTAAAAATAATAATAAAATATATATACAATCAGATAATAAAGCTGCCATCATGAAGCTATTTATCTCAAGCTATAAATTTAAACAACGAATTTATAAACATTATGATTAAATTTGAGAAAAAAGGTGATTACGAATTTAAAGCGAATTGATCAAATTATATTGGCAATTAAATGTTGTTACTAAGAATATGTCTTGAACATTGTTTTAAACTGTACGTTAAATGTTAATGAAATAAGATTAATATAAACAAAACTAAAACTAAAAAGAGTTTTATGTAATTAAACTAATAACACTAATAATTATAAATAAAAGGCAAATGCTTAAACAAATTTGAACATTAAATTGAGGAATTAAATAAATATTTTATCTTACTAAATAATTATAATATTGACATATTAAGCTTGTTGTTTTAATCACAAATTAATCAAAAGAAAATTACTCATTTATTTGTGAATTTTTTTAATTCAGGGAGTTCAATTTAATATTTTTTTAAAAATGTATTAGTATTAATATAAGAAAAGGGAAAAACTAAAGAGTGTTAAATGTAAAATTTAAAATAAAACATGAACGATTTTAAGTGAAAATAAAATGCTTAAATAAACAAACTTAAATTAAAATTAAGGTATCTACGAAATGTTTTACCTTACTAAAATATTATATTGTCATATTTTTGTATTTATAAATATTATTCAACAGATAAACTTTCATTTATTTATGTTTTTTATTCGTGAAGCTTAATACATTATTATTTTTTTTTAATTTATTGAGATTAATAAGAAAAATAATAGAGTAAAACTAAAAAGTTTTAAGAGTAATTAAATTAATACGAGTAACATTATGACTGTAAATAAACAGAAAATACTTAAATAGGCTTAAAATAAAATTTAGGAGTTTACAAAGTAGTTCAGCTTACTAGCGAATTATATTGTCATATTGAGCTTGTAGTTAAAAAAAAATATTAATATTAAAAAAAGTACTCATTTATATTCTGTTTTATTCCAATCAGGAAAATCAATTTATTATTGTTTAGATAAAAAAAATTATTGAGATTAAAATGGATAAGAGTGAGACTATAAAGTATTAATTGTAATTAAATTTATAATATTAATGATTATAAGTGAAAACAAAATATGTAAACAAACTTAAAAAAGCTTGAAGTATTTACTAAATATGTAAGCCTAAGTTCTTTTTACTAAACATGTAAAAAGAACTTTTGATGTTCATATTTATTGTTATTTAGTTTATTTTGTTGTTATATTTTTTAGATTTTATATTTGTTAGGTCCCTACTGTTAAATTATGTTATTATTTATTGTTATGTTTAGGCCTAGTGAGTTAATTAGGGTTATTTATTTTTTTGTTGGTTGTAGTATGTCTTGAAGTGAATTTTTACTAGAACGGTACCGTGTTATATATTTTTTTTTATTGTTTAATTTTTTAACTTTCACCAAAAGGGGATTATTAGTTGTCTTTTACTTAACTTCCTATTCGGAGCCGCCCAGGGATTCCGGCTTACTCCCTGGCCTCGGTGGAATCATGGGATGTGGGCTAAATTGCCGGGTTATTTGGGGTTATCAAAATTGTTTCTAAATGTTCACTCTTAAGTTGTTAATAAATTTCTTACGTTTTGGGTGTCTCAGGCTTTGCTGCACATAGGCCATGCAGTTTGTAATTGTTAAATGTAGTATTTATAGCGTTTGTTATTAATTTGTATTATCTTGTTAATTTTAGTGTTTCTTGTTATTTATTTAAGTGCAATCGATATTGTGGCCTTCTGCTGTTGATACTGTGGCCTTCGGCCTGCCAGTTATTGATTAATTGTTTGTTTTCTTGATAATAAATTAGTTTTGCTCAGCTGCCAAGTTTTAATTTGACCCTCCAACTGCCACCCGTGATCCCATCGCTCGACTGGTTTGGAGCCATCCCCCAGTTGGCACGCTTTCCAGCTTTGGGGGGGGGATGGGTCTCTCAGCATAAGATGGTTTCTTCTCAGCAAGTGTGGAGTGGTGTAAAGGAAGTTGGAAGTTTGATGCATGGCGGGTATTATATGAGTGGATGTCGTGGCCTCTTTGCAGTTGTTCTCTCTCAGCATGAGCTATGACTTCTCTGATGTACAGACCAATGATTGTTAGTACACATTGGCGAGGAAATTCAGCCCTACAGCTTTCTCTTGGACCAAGGTTGGTCATTATTCTGATTGCTCTTGTCTGTAGTACTAATATTCTATGAAGGTTTCTTGCAGTTGTGCCCCCCCAAGACTACTAGTCCGTATCTTAGGTGGGACTCGAATAACGCGTGATAGGCAGTTTTTGTAGTCACAGCATCACTGACTTGCTTTATTCTCTTAAGGATGTATAAGCAAGAGTTTAATTTCTTGGACAGTTGGTGAATATGATTGTTCCACGATAAGCTGGTATCAATAGTAATTCCAAGGAATGTTCTCTGGCTTTCTATTGATACATCAGGTAATGCTGGAACTTCTTCTTGTCTTCTCCCAAAAGCTAATTGTTTTGATTTTGCTGTATTGACTACTAAGTCATTACAGCCATAACCAACTTACATCACAGTACCTCAAACAATCAAGATATTCTGTATAATTTAGTTTAGCAACTTATTCAGTTTAGCAAACATTTGATATTTGCCTCGCTAGACTTCTCCCGGTTTATGCATAACCAACTTACATCACAGTACCTCAAACAATCAAGATATTCTGTATAATTTAGTTTAGCAACTTATTCAGTTTAGCAAACATGTGATATTTGCCTCGCTAAACTTCTCCCGGTTTATGCATAACCAACTTACATCACAGTACCTCAAACAATCAAGATATTCTGTATAATTTAGTTTAGCAAACATGTGATATTTGCCTCGCTAGACTTCTCCCAATTTATGCATAACCAACTTACATTACAGTACCTCAAACAAGCAAGATATTCTGTATAATTTAGTTTAGCAACTTAGTCAGTTTAGCAAGCATGTGATATTTGCCTCGCTAGACTTCTCCCAGTTTATGCATAACCAACTTACATCACAGTACCTCAAACAATCAAGATATTCTGTATAATTTAGTTTAGCAACTTATTTAGTTTAGCAAGCATGTGATATTTGCCTCGCTAGACTTCTCCCAGTTTATGCATAACCAACTTACGTCACAGTACCTCAAACAATCAAGATATTCTTTATAATTTAGTTTAGCAAACATGTGATATTTGCCACGCTAGACTTCTCCCAGTTTATGCATAACCAACTTACGTCACAGTACCTCAAACAATCAATATATTCTGTATAATTTAGTTTAGCAACATAGTCAGTTTAGCAAAATTGTTCGGTGAGTACTTCACTTTTTTATCAACCAACTACTTTTTTCATTTTATCTGAAAATCTATTTAAATATGAAAGACCAAATATTACCATGATAAATTAGACTAATTTTATATTGATTACAGGTCTGTCAGACCAAAACTGTTCACCCTAACTTGAGCAACTTGATAGGAGGATTGTCAAGAATGTTTCTTTGTATATATATTCTTCCAGGTTAGAAGAAAGTTATTAAAATGCAACTTTTTGTAATAATTAATATTAATTAAAGAAAAGATACCTAACATTAGAGATATAAAGCATGAGAATGTCTCCTGAGAAAAGGGAAGCATTAACTGATCTGCGTGTTTGTGGTCCCTCTATGCATTTTTACATTATTACTACTATGCCAATATAATCTGGCTTGGTAGTTCCCACTAAGTCTTTCTAATTATTTTTGCGTAAATGCCTAATTTGTATTTAAAAATAGTTTTGCTAACATAGACATGGATGCAAAAAGTTAATCAACATGTTACTAAAACTTTTACGTAATGAATCTGTACGTGGTATATTGGTAAAAAAGAAAAGTAATGTTAAAATCAATATGAATATATTTACCTAACAGTTCTTAATTGGATAATAGAACATCAATATAACAGACTAATTGGGGCTGAAGGCTGTCTGTTATAGTGAAAATATATTTTATAACAAATTCTTTTATAGGGGTTAAATTCAACATGGTCAATACAAATGAAAGTAAAATCCTTTAGTTAGATATGAATTATTTGGTATTTACTTCGTACAAAAGGTAATGTAGTAGACAATGAGTCAATTTGCTATATAAGTGTCAACACGAGGTCAAGATTAGATTAGATTAGATACACCGGGTTGTGGTCCTGTCACCAAGCCCACCGTGCCTAAACTCTGTGGTCCTTTGCACCCCGAGTCTAGCAACAGTGTCTCAAGAGACCAGTCCCTCTTATGAAGAACAGGGTCTCCCCGAGTGTAGTCCTTCTGATATCCTCTGGTTCCAGAAAAGCAGTACCCAGGGTCTTGTACCTAAGAGATGAAAGAGCTCCACAATGATGCAAGATGTGTATGGAACTCTCCTCATCCTCCTCACAGAGCCTACATGTAGAATCTTCTTTTAGGCCCATAATCTTCATATGTCTATGAAGGAGATTATGTCCGGTCAGCAGCCCTGTGACAGCCCTCACCTTGGCCCGGTCACAGCACAACAAAGCTCGGCTGTAACGAACCCGGCCCTTTGGGAAAATTTGCACGACACTGCCGGGACCCCGGGTTTCTCATCCCCATCTCCCGCGTTTTCCCTTTAAAATTCAACTCTTTACCTTTTGGGAAAAGGGGATGCCAAGGGCCGGCTCTGGTCCCAAAAAGGGGGGCTTTTTCCCCCCCCTTTAGCCAAGCATCACCCCTCCCCTTTTTAACGTCAATGCCAGCATGTCCAGAGATCCATATGAGTCTCCCCCCCTTTTAAAGGGGGAAAAAGGGGTCTAAATTTGATCCCCGGGCCCACTCCCATCCCCAACTTAAAAGCTGGTACGGGGCACCATGTTCGCTTTTTTTCGCCGCCGGGACTGTCTGACCAGATGGAAAAAACCCTCCCCCCAAAAAGCGCATTTCTTCCTGTGCAGCAGTCATGTTTGCCATTCCCCTTTACTTGGAAGACGGTGGGCATGGGCTCCGATAGCACTTGAAACCCCCCATTCACCCCAGTGCCTGAAACCTACTTTTTAAGTAAACCCAATCCTAAACCAGACGTTTCCCTTTTGACATTTACAGGCTCAGAAATTTTTCCCCAACTACTCCTCCCTGCTTGGAAGGAAAGCCCTAACCTGTTGCCCAATCTGTCCCTAGGTACATTGGGGTCGTCCACATTGAAAAGAAAAGGGTCCGGGCCCAATGCCCCCTTACAGTATTTCACCATGGAGCCCCGGGTTTGGCCCTTTTTTAAAAAGGGCCTGCTTTACAACCCCCCCCCCCCCCCCTTTACAAACGGGGTCCTTTGGGCCTGGATCCGGGAGTCACTTCTTGTACGGACCCGAGGTCAATGGTATGCAAATACCCCATTTGGGCCTTTCCTTATACCCCCCATCCTCGCCATTTACCTTGGCTAATGGTCCGAAATTATTCCTTTCCAAGGCCCAAAGGTGGGCTAAAAGTTTAAGTGCCCCTTTGCTCACACAAGTACGCTGGCGGGCCCCATTAGAATAGGCCTGAAACCTCCCTGGGTTCCCACAGTTCATTCATACTCTTTTTTTTCCCAAATTTTTTAAATTATTAAAAAGTATAACAAAATTTAAAAGTACAATAAAAAATTGTTTTAAACTAAGATTATTGTTATTAAAACTTCTTAATTTAAAATGAAAAAAAAACCCCATTTAAATTGAAAAAAACTTTAATTTCAGAAAGGGAAAAAAAAAAATTTAAAGGGTAAAAATTTTTGCCATTTAGGGCAGTTCCGAAAAAACCAATTGAAAAAAATTTTTGGGCCTTTTGTTGTCCCCCAACGGGAAGGCAACTCCTATCCGAAAAGTGGCTTTATCATGGAATTTTAAAAAGTAAGTCAGGACAAAATATCTTGGTTCAAAGAAAGGTTGCCCAAAAAATTTTTGGGAAATTAAAGTTTTTTCAAGACTAGAGAATTTAATTCATCTCATGGAAAAATCTTTTCAATCCTTCTGCTTTTTTAAAGGGTTTTTAAGGGGTTAAACACTTGTACTTGGTCTGTGATTAAAACATAAAATTGGCTTGGTCTGTGATTACAGACAAAAAAATTTGGGATTTTTGAAATTTAGAATTTGAAGTGCCCATTTTTTATTGCTGAGGGGGAAAATTATTTTTCAAAGTTGATACGCCAAGGTAAGCAAAGTTTTTGTTTAAAAGTTTTTAAACAGATATTTTTGGGGTTTGAAATTTGTCTCATTGCTATTTGCCCTGTTTTTACTTTTTTTAAAAGATTTATTTCTCAAAAATTTTTACTAAAATTAATAACAAAAACTTTTATTTTTTAATTTGATTCTAATTTTGAATTCTAGTTTTCTTTTTCATTCAAAACAATCTCAAATACAGTGATTGAAATAATTTGTTTCCTTTTAAAAAGGAAAAAAAAAAAAAGAAAATTAAGTGACAAAAAAAATTTAAAAATTTAGAATCACTTTGTAGGGGGCCTTATTTTGAAAATTTTTAGGCCCAAATTCTATGCAATAAATGAAAAAAAAAAATAATTTTTTTTTTTTAATTTTGCTCTTTTTTCCGGGACATGAAAATTTTTGGGTCACTCGGGAAAAAAAGTAAACCCCAAATTTTGGGTCAAAGTCTGCCCAGACTGTATATTATGCATTTGGGAAAAGCTATAAGCAAAGTCAGCCCTAAGATATTGGTTCAACCCTGCCCAAACTGAATGTTATGCAGTAAAAAGCTTTTAAGTAAATTTCCGCCCCAAGATTTGGGTTTCAAAGCCCTGTCAGACGGAAATATTAGGGAAAGGGGGAAAGCTTTAAGTAAAGTCAGCCCCAAGATATTGGTTAAGTCTGTCAACGGAAATTGTTATGCAGGGGAAACATAAGAAATTTCCACCCCCAAGATATTGGTCTAAGTCTTTTAAGACGTATTTTTTATGCAGTGGAAATATAACCCAAAGTCAGCCCCAAAAGATTTGGCCCTAAGTCTGTAGACAAAAATTTGCAGTGGAAAGCTATAAGCAAAGTTCGCTTAATGAGGTTCTACTTACCAATGTACATTTTCGAGCATTTCGAAACAAACATATTTGTAAATTTTTATCCGTTCAATCGCTTCAATAGTTTAAATTTTTCCCTTTATATACGGGAAAGTAATCAAAAATAAAAACTTTGTTTTAAAATAAAGGTTGATAAGAAGCCAATTGCTTTTGGGAAAAGGAAATAAAACTGTAAATTTGGGTTTGTTTTAATATTTACTTACGTAAATTTTTCCCCAAATTTCAATGAGATGTGCAGCACTAAGTACAAATCTCTAGCAAAATAAGACTTCAACCACCCCCGCCAGAAAAATATTTACTTGGGTCTTTATTCCCTTTAAAATGAGTTGTGCAGCACAAAGTACAAATCTTGGGTCTAATGAGACTTCAACCCCCCGCCAGTAAAAAATTTACTTACATCATTTTTTCCCCAAATTTTCAATGAGATATCAGAAACCTAAGAAAAAACTCTAGCTAATGAGACTTCAGCCATCCCGCCAGTAAATATTTACTTAGTCATTTTTCCCCCATTCAATGAGATGTGCGGGAAAACAAAAGTAAAAAATCTTGGCAAATTGAGATTTTTCAACCCATCCCGCAAGAAAAATATTTACTTACGTCATTATTCCCTTTAAAATGAGATGTCCCAAGCAAAAGTAAAAATCTTAGTTTTAATGAAACTTTAAAACCATCCCCCCCAAATAATTATTTATTTACATCATTATTCCCATTATTTAATAAGATTGCCACTATACCACATTATTCAATGATATGTGCAGCACTAATGCCAAATCTCTCGTTGATGAGTCTCCCACCCCCCCCAACCAAAAATTTTTTACCTACCCAACAACCCCTTTTTTTAAGTGTTTTGGGGATGTGAAAGCACTAAGAAAAAAATTTCTCTCGGGGAAAAAGTTTCTCCCACCCCACCAAAAAATTTTTTACTTACCCCAGCAACCCCTTTTTTATTTCATTGATATGTTCGCACAAAGTAAAAATATTTCGCTAATGAAACTTCCCCCCCCTTTCCCCAAGGTAAAGTCTTTTTTTACTCCGAAACCAAGTGCAACCTGGGGGACAAAATTTTCATACTGTAAAATTTCCCTTTGTGCACATTGTAACCACGTCTAGGTTACTTTAATAAATTAAATAAATAAATAAAAAAGTTTTCCCTTGAAGCCAACAAAAAAATTTTTCAATATATAAAAAACTATTCCAGCTAAAAAAATAAAATTTTCTCAGAAAGTTTTAAAATCAAAATTTTTAAATTTTTCCCTTTAAAAAATTTTAAAAATGAAAATGAAATTAAATAAAAAAGGGTTTTTTTTTGCTTGGGAAGGAGAATTTAAAAAGATTGGACAAGAGTTTGAGGAAAAAGAAATTTTTGGGGATTTCCTGACATGCCCCAGATAATTTTCTTGATCGGATGGTTGAGTGAATCCCTTTGGGAAAAAAATCCTCTTTTGGCTTTGGGTTGATTCGATTTTAATTTTTTGATTTTTTTCCCCCTTCTTTGCCCAAAGGTTATATAGTGAAGTCTTTTCCCTTTTTCCCAAATTTTAGTTCTGCTGATGTCACTTTTGCTAAAAACCCACGGTCTCCCCCCACTCGTGGTTTCGTTCTCTTTTTTGTTGCCTTTTTCCCAAAGGGAAAGCTTTTTTTTTTTGTCTCGTTTCACGGAATGAGTGTGGTTGTGTGCTTTGGTGTGTGGTTATTGGCCCCCCTTTGGATTGTTTTTAACCTATCCCCTTTTGGCTAGGTGAGTTTTAAAAAAATTTGTCCCCTGTATTTGTAAGTTTTGGGAAAAATTGTTTTTCAAATCATACCGATTGCAAAATTTTCTTTTTTTTTACCCAAAAAAAACTTCATCATGTTTTTGTTTTGAAAATTAAGGTAATCTTTCCCATTATTTTTGATCCATAGTCAGCCAAATTGGGTTTATTTTCTTTTTTTTCGGGTTCACAAATACTGAGGATTTGGAACCCCACATTTTGTATTAGGCCTTTAAATAAAAAAAAAAAAACATTTTGTGCTAAGGGGACGGCATTTTTTATTATTGAAAAACACATTTTTTTATTTTTTAGTAGAGCAACATTTTTTATAAAAAACAAAGAAAAGAAAAATCTTTTTTTTTATTTTTTAAACCATTTTCTTTAAAAAAAAACAAAAAATGGGATCTTCCAGTAGGGCAGTAAAATGTGTATTCTTTAAAGTTACACATTTCCCAAACATTATTGATAAAAATGCAGTTTTTTTTTTTTTTTTATTTAATTTTTTTTTTTTATTATTATTATTTATGAAAAAGTTTTTGCTAGGTTGCTTCAATTGGGAAAAGAAAAAAGCCTTTTTTTTAATATAACAAAGTTAGGACTATTTACCCTCCTTTTACCACTTAAATTTCAAATATTTATATTTGGGAAAATAATAACATCAAATGCAAATATGAATATAAATAAAAAAAAAAAATTTAATTTTGTTAAAATTGAAAACATTTGGTAGTGAAAAATTTCTTTGCTATTGAGTACATTCACAAAACCCTAATTCATAAAATACTTCGCCCTTAAAGCAAACTTTCCCAGCTCTGCTGGGAACCCCCCCCTATTTCAGTTTCCCCGCAACTATTTCCTCCCCGACCTTTGTTTTCCAAAAAAGGGCTCAGTTTTCAAAAAATTTTCATTCGTCAGGGAAAGGGAAAATTTTCAAACAAATTAAAATGACTGCTAATTTTTTTTATGAAAAATTAAAAACTATTTTTTTGGGAAATTTGGTAGAAGTTTGAGTATAAGAAAAAAATAACTTGGGGCAAGGGAAAATTTATTTTTTTGGGGGAGGAAAAATGGTTTAAATTTTTTCTTTATAAAAAAGTTCTAACTTCGGGCCCCATAAATAAAAGGGTTTTATTTAAATTCAATTCAGGCAACAGTTTAAAAAATATATAAATTTTAAAAAAAAACAGTTACAACATAATATTCACTGAGATTAAATTTCACAGTGAATTTTCTTAGTTCCAAAACATCTAGCTGCTCAAAGTATGGAGGTAAATGTTCAAAACCTGGTGTAGGGTTTAATTAAAAATTTTAAAAGGGTACAATAATTTTGTGCAAAAATTTTGGGTTTCATTAAAATATATAAGAAAATTTTTTTTTTCTTTAGTGGGGTCCAAAATCCCCCCAGTACCAACATAACCTTTTCAAATTTAAAAAAAATTTTATGAAGTTTAATTTGTGAAAAATTTTTTAGTTTTTTTCTTTGAAAAATCACAAAAAAAACCCCTTTTCACAAAGGATTCATGTTCTGTGGGGGAATATGATCCCATTGCCATTTTACTTTTAAAAAAAGATATTAACCCTATAAAGGCAAATAAACAAAAAAAAACACCTCTTTTTTTTTTTAAGGGACTGCTGCAGGGGGGGGCCTAAGGGCAAAACTTAAAATTTTGAAGCATTTCCCAAACTTTTTACAATAAAATTTAAGCTAAAAAATGTTAATTTAAATATAAAATCAATTTTTTAAACAAACAAAAATGTTCATGTCTCCCAAACGAAAAAATTACCCTTTTTTTACACCTTAGAAGAGGTATCAGAAATCTTTTCTTTTTCCAAAAAGGGCTAAAAAAATTGTTTTTTTTCAAGCTTTTTTGCTAAACTTTTTATACTTACTTGGGTGGAAATTCCCTTTTGGTTTACATTTTTTTTTCCACCCCTAGCAACAATTGGGCCCCCTTAAAAACCCTCTTAGAGGATCTCTGGTCGCGTATTTGGAGTACTCCAAACATTCCCGAAATATAAATTATATAATTTTCTTTTTTTTGTGTAGTTACAAAGCATTCCAATTTTTTAAAAAATACAATCAATCAAAAGGAAGAAGTCAGCAAATTCCCAAAATACCCTTTAAAACTGTTTCATTTTAAAAAAAAAAGTTACCCAAAATTTTTAAAAGTTCAAAAAAAACAAAACCGTTTTAAACCCACACAACAAAATTTTCCCCCTAAGCTTTAAAAAACCCTTTAGTCTTTAAGTTATTTTTTACAGTTTCAATTTTATATACAAAAAAAATCTTTTAAAATTTGGAAATGTGTATTTAAGTTTTTATGAAAAGTTATTTTTAAAAAATTTTTAAAAATGTTCAAAAAACTGTTAAATGTAAATATCAAAACCCTTTCCTTCTAAGTAGTTTAATTTTTTTTAACCCAAACCCCCTAGACATAAAAAAGACGATGTCTAGGGGCCCCAAATAACCTTTAAAGTTTTTAAAACAGATTTTTTCATCAACATTTTTTTGTGACAATAAAGGATTCATAATGAATATCTTTTTAAAAGTTGTATTAAACAAAAAAAAATTTTGAGTATGAAGGGAAAAAATATTTTTTAGCAAGTGGATTAGGTATGGGAAGCCCTTTGTCTTGTAAATTTAGGGCCCAAACTATTCTTAAATTTAAAATTTGGAAAAAAAAAACAAGATAACAATAGTAATTTTATAAAAATCATAAAAATTTCTACAGTCTATGTCGATTATATATGCAAAAGAAAATACAAACAAATCAAAAGGAATAAAATTAATGTTTTTTTAACCCTTTGAAATTTGTAAAAATTTAAAACAAGATCCCTCCAAATATTAATGAATAAACCATTTTTTCAAAGTAATGACATTTTGGGCAAAAATTATACAACAAAAGAAAATACAGTAGATAATTAAAAATTTTAAAAAGTTTTAGTAAAGTAAGGTTGGCAACTCCCCCTCTTTCCCTGAATCACCAAACCCCCCAAATTTTTCTGTTGGGGGGTTTTAAAATGTCCCAAATAAAGGAATTTTTAACTTAAAATGTTTAAAATGAAAACCCAGAGTGGAGTGCAAACCCGAAAATGAAGGGCAACCTTCCCAAATGGGCATTTCTTTAAAAAAAAACTAAAATTTGGGGGTTTTAAAAAAAAAAAGCAGGGATTTTTTTTACCTCTATTTTTTAAAAACAACCAATTAGGACATACCGAAAACATAATAATGGATTTATTGGGAAACTTAAAAATTAAGGGGGGAAACACTTTATTTTTAAAATTTAAATATTATAAAAATTTCTAGATTTTAAAAAGAAATTTCTTTCTGGGGTTTGCTTTTTTTTTACCCCAAATGGGGAAAGGGGGTTTTGAAAAACCTGAAAAAGGCCCGAAAATATAAAAACTAATTAATTTTCAAAATTTGAAAGAAAAGTTTTTATTTTTATAGACAATTTAAAGGAAGGTAAAGACCGCTCCTTATAAATTGCTATTTAAAACCCTGCCTCTAAGATTTGTAAAGAAAAAAAGTATCATGGAAAATTTTTAAATTTTAAAGTGAGTTTTAGTTCAAGTGACAGTTTTTAATTTTAAAATTGGGAAAATATTTTAAGTTTTCAAAGTTTTGAAAAAATATTTTTTAAAAATTTGCAAAAGTGTTACAATTTTCCCTTTAAATTTTTTAAAAAAACCCCGGTTTTTTAACTTGCCCGTTCTTTAAAATTTTACTATTTTAAGTAAAGAAGTTTGAAGTTATAAAAAAAAAATGTGTGTTTTTGTTTAAAATTTAAAATTGAGGTTTTAAAATAACTGAATCTTAACCAGATTTGAAACCCGTTTTAAACACTTCAACAATATATAAATTTTCGAAATATCCATTTTTAAAAAATTTCTAAAACTGAATTATATATTTGTAAATAAATTTAGTTTTTAAAAACCCGTAAAATAGTTTTTCCCAAAGCAACCATTTTTTCCCCGCAAACTTAAAAATGGTTGACAGTTATTAGTCAATTTTTGGGAAAGTGATGAGTAAGGTCCCTGCAAAAAAAGAAATTTATTTAACACATAAAAACAATCAAGCACAAAAGAAATTAAGGAAAAAAAATTTTCAAAGAATGGAAAAAATAGAATAAATCAATGTTGAAAAGGGTTTAAAATGTTTATAAACCAAAAACTGACATACAGTTCAAAACATTATCGCTGGAACAATTTGGGAATTTACAGCCAAAAGGAAAAATGTTTCAACTGATCTTCTAAAGATTTAAATTAAAGGGGGGAAAAAAAATATAAATTTTTTCAACTCAAATTTGGGCCCGCTTTAGAGCTGCAATAAGTAAAGCTTTTTTTGGGCAAAAAAATACTCTCCCCTTTAAAACCTTTATTCCCAAAAAAAAAAGCTTGCAAATAAAAAAACTGACAAGAAAGGGTAGAGAAAAAAAAAGAATAAATCATCACAACCAATACATCTTTAAGAAAAATAAATTTACATAAAAACAAAAAATTTCAAAGGGAAAACCCCCCAATGTGGGGAAAAACGGTGAGTTTGAACGATTTTTAAAAAAACCCTAAAACAATTCCCCAAAAAGGTTTTTTGGGGAAATTTTTTAAAAAGCAATGTGTATTGGGGACACTGTTTTTAAAAATCTTTTTATTCCTTTTTTTTTTTATAAAAAAAAATTTTAAAATTTTTCTCAAACCCCTTTAAGGGGAAAGTGGCCAAAAATGTAAATCGCTATAATTTTTTTAAAATTAAAACCCTTAAAAAAAAAATTAAAAAAAGTAAAACCCACTCACCCTCCCAAAACACATTTCAGTGGGGTATTAAATTTAAATTTTTATTTAAACTATTATGTTTATTAAAAAGTATAAACAAAATTTTTACAACAAGTTACCCAAAAGACATTACGAAAATAACACAAAGGGTTTAACTTTCCCTTTCCCAAGTACAAAAAAAGTTAAATAAAAGAAAATTAAAAAAGGGAAAAAAGTAAAAAATTTTCCCAAAAAGGGAGCATAAGTCCTGTTTCATATCAAAAATTTAAAGGGGGTTTTTAAAAATTAAACAAATTTTTGTTTTTATTATTTTTTTTTGCTCTTTTTGGTTTTTGAAATGGGAAACTTAAAAACAATTTTTTACTATGTAAGTGTTAAAAAATTTTTCAACATCAACCTGTATATATTGCAATAAAATTAAAGGTTTTTTAAAAAATTAAAACCCTTTTTTTTGATTAAAAGTTTGCTATCATTTTTCTTGGGTTTTTAAATGGGGAGATAAAATCCTTTTTTTTTCCTAGCTCATAATTTTTAAATATTTTAAATATTTCATAAAACTAATACACAGCGGCTGACCATTTGGAAATCATCTTGTTTTCATTTTTCCACAACCCTTTCCCCTTTTTTATGGATATATATATTTACGATAAAATTTTATCAAACGGGAAAAAATTTTAAAAACAACAATCCAAAAACCAATTTTTTTAAATTTTATTTTATGAGGGACTGTGTTGTATATTTCCCGAGGTTTTTTTTTATTTTTTTTATATTTAAAAACCAAATGAATTCCCAAATTTTTAAAATTATTTGTTGCTAAGAAAACTAAAAGAGCAAAAAAAAGTTTTAAAAAAAAACAGGGAAAAAAGGGTTGGTTATTATTTGAAGAGATTTGTAAATAAGGATTTGTAATTTAAAAAAGGACGAATGGGCTAGGGTTTTTTAATAGGGCGAGCTGGTGGCCGGGGTTTTTTCTAAGGCATCAGGGCTTTAATTTTGGGTTTTTGAGATACCCTGGGTTTGAAACCCCGCCCCAGGGAAAGAAAAAAATTATCAGTAATATTCACCTTCTACTGTACTGGTTCAACCCCCCTTAAATCTGTCTGAAAAAATTTTCCCCGCCCCGTCAATTTTCTATGAGGGAAAGGGCATCGGGAAGGTTAAGGGGGGAGTTTTGGGGCCTTCCCCCTTTATGATTAAAAAAAGAAATTGAAAACAAAAAAACATAAAAACACACAAAGTTTTGATATTGTACCGTTTTAGGCTTTTTATAAGAGAAACGAAAATAGTAAAAGTAAATTTGTTCTCTTTTTATGATAAGGCCTTAAACATGGGGGAAATATCAGAAATTTGTGGGTGTGTATTTCTATTTATGTGTATCTATCACAAAGCTGTACTGCTCCTAGTGTAACCCCTGGAGTTTTGAACATTAAAAAGAGTAACATTTATTGAAAAAAACAGGCAATGAATTCCTCAGGGCTTAACGAATAAAACAAATACACAGAAATTAAATGAAATACTTACTTGTTTTGCCTTCTTTACCCACATTGGAAGGAGGTTTTTCTCCTGGAGTGGCTGAAAATATAAAATGCTAATTATGACTTCAAAAGAGTGTTATTCTTATAGACAGTGAAATGATCATTAACGCAGCTCCTAGTAAATGGCTGTACACCAGGACTGCAAACCTTATATAACAGAATACTGTGAATGGAGGGTACAACTTTTTTAAGTGTAAGTAAGTCATTTTCAAGCTATAAATAAGCAAAACTGGTGCTGTTGACTCCACAGTCAACATTACTTTGGTACCTTCCAAATGCAATTCTGTTTAACAGCAACACTGTTTAAGTGTATCTATCAAGAAGCTGGACTACTTTTTAAATTCAATTAAGGTGGTTAAACTCATAATATAATACATTATACATATGAGGAAGACAAAGGTTGTTGGACATTTGCCATCATTACGTGAAAAATACCAATCACGACGTTTCAGAAGTTCATTTTGTTGTACCCCATTCTAGGATCTAGGTTAAAATGTAGATAATTAATGTAGATAAGTTTATAAGTTTAAAAACATAGTTTTAGAATAGGTTTGTTTCGATGTAATTTAGTTTATATATCTTGAAAAAAATTTGGGTTTTACCAAGTAGAAACGTTGTGATTGGTATTTTTTCCGTAATGATGGCAAATGTCCAACAACCTTTGTCTTCCGCATAGTATACATGTAATGTCTATTTTCAGTATGGCTAGAACTTGGTGTTGTCTTTCGTAGTTATTGAATAAGCCTATGACAATGTAAACAAGAAACTAGTGTCAAAAGCATTGGAAGAAATAGGAGTTGAGCGGAGCATGATAGTAAAAGTCAAAGAGGTGTATTATAATAGTGAGAATGGGACGAGAACGATCTGGATGACTGAAACAGATTAGCGGATTGAGGTAAGGCTACTGTCACTACTATTATTAACGGATTGAGGTAAGGCTACTGTCACTACTATTATTAACGGATTGAGGTAAGGCTACTGTCACTACTATTATTAACGGATTGAGGTAAGGCTACTGTCACTACTATTATTAGCGGATTGAGGTAAGGCTACTGTCACTACTATTATTAACGGATTGAGGTAAGGCTACTGTCACTACTATTATTAGCGGATTGAGGTAAGGCTACTGTCACTACTATTATTAACGGATTGAGGTAAGGCTACTGTCACTACTATTATTAGCGGATTGAGGTAAGGCTACTGTCACTACTATTATTAACGGATTGAGGTAAGGCTACTGTCACTACTATTATTAACGGATTGAGGTAAGGCTACTGTCACTACTATTATTAGCGGATTGAGGTAAGGCTACTGTCACTACTATTATTAACGGATTGAGGTAAGGCTACTGTCACTACTATTATTAGCGGATTGAGGTAAGGCTACTGTCACTACTATTATTAACGGATTGAGGTAAGGCTACTGTCACTACTACTATTATTAGCGGATTGAGGTAAGGCTACTGTCACTACTATTATTAGCGGATTGAGGTAAGGCTACTGTCACTACTATTATTAGCGGATTGAGGTAAGGCTACTGTCACTACTATTATTAACGGATTGAGGTAAGGCTACTGTCACTACTATTATTAGCGGATTGAGGTAAGGCTACTGTCACTACTATTATTAGCGGATTGAGGTAAGGCTACTGTCACTACTATTATTAGCGGATTGAGGTAAGGCTACTGTCACTACTGTTATTCATAACTTTGCTAAATGAAATTACGGAGGAAGTGGCAAGAAGGATTGATGAAGGTGTAATATAAGAATGAATGAATATTTTTATTTCCAATTTGATACACGAAAATAATATAAATATAATACATATAAGAAAATAAATAAAACAGTTAAAAAGAAATATTGTGCTAGGAAATAAGCCTACATGGGTATTAAAGCCTGTGCGTAGCCTCAGTCATAAAGAATTAACACAAAAACGTTAAAAACATATTAACAAATTTTTAAATAAACTTGCTAGTAATTATTTCAATAATTAAAAAAATCAATTATACTAATTATTAATGGAAAACAGAGTTGAAATTTAAAACATAAATAATAAAAACCATGAGTTTGACATGTCAGACAATCAAGGAGACAAAAGCTAAACATTATTTTAATACATATGGCTTAAAACTTAGTTGTGGTGTAATTGAAGTGACTGAATAAGACTATCAGTGCAGCCGCAACAAGACAACAAATAAAGCTGGAGTGTAGGAAGTTCTGTACAAAGTAATCAGTATTGTCCAAAGGTCAGGTCCGCCGATAATCAGCAGACATAAGTTGTTCTGCCTCTTAAATGCTTAACTTAATAAGCCATTCTCTAACTCTTTTCTTTAAAATTGACAATGAAGGAGAATCTTTAAATTTAAAATCTTCATGATAATTGCTAATATTTCTGTATAAGATATTTGATATATAGTAAGGATTAGTAGTTGAATAGTGCAATCTCAACTGTAAGGAACTAACACCAATCCGCTGAGCATATCTTGTATTATAAGAATGGGAAATATCAGAAAATAAGTTATTAAAATTTAAAAATATCAATTTTTAAAGAGTTTTAATGAAGAGTTTACGTATTGTTAAAACTGAAATTTCTTGAAAGAGTGCCTCACTAGGAAAGAGTGCCTCACTAGGAAAGAGTGCCTCACTAGGAAAGTGAGACCTTTTGTTAAATAGTGCCTCACTAGGAAAGTGAGACCTTTTGTTAAAGAGTGCCTCACTAGGAAAGTGAGACCTTTTGTTAAAGAGTGCCTCACTAGGAAAGCGAGACCTTTTGTTAAAGAGTGCCTCACTAGGAAAGCGAGACCTTTTGTTAAAGAGTGCCTCACTAGGAAAGCGAGACCTTTTGTTAAAGAGTGCCTCACTAGGAAAGCGAGACCTTTTGTTAAAGAGTGCCTCACTAGGAAAGCGAGACCTTTTGTTAAAGAGTGCCTCACTAGGAAAGCGAGACCTTTTGTTAAAGAGTGCCTCACTAGGAAAGCGAGACCTTTGGTTAAAGAGTGCCTCACTAGGAAAGTGAGACCTTTTGTTAAAGAGTGCCTCACTAGGAAAGCGAGACCTTTTGTTAAAGAGTGCCTCACTAGGAAAGGGAGACCTTTTGTTAAAGAGTGCCTCACTAGGAAAGCGAGACCTTTTGTTAAAGAGTGCCTCACTAGGAAAGCGAGACCTTTTGTTAAAGAGTGCCTCACTAGGAAAGCGAGACCTTTTGTTAAAGAGTGCCTCACTAGGAAAGCGAGACCTTTTGTTAAAGAGTGCCTGACTAGGAAAGCGAGACCTTTTGTTAAAGAGTGTCTCACTAGGAAAGCGAGACCTTTTGTTAAAGAGTGCCTCACTAGGAAAGCGAGACCTTTTGTTAAAGAGTGCCTCACTAGGAAAGCGAGACCTTTTGTTAAAGAGTGCCTCACTAGGAAAGCGAGACCTTTTGTTAAAGAGTGCCTCACTAGGAAAGCGAGACCTTTTGTTAAAGAGTGCCTCACTAGGAAAGCGAGACCTTTTGTTAAAGAGTGCCTCACTAGGAAAGCGAGACCTTTTGTTAAAGAGTGCCTCACTAGGAAAGCGAGACCTTTTGTTAAAGAGTGCCTCACTAGGAAAGCGAGACCTTTTGTTAAAGAGTGCCTCACTAGGAAAGCGAGACCTTTTGTTAAAGAGTGCCTCACTAGGAGAGCGAGACCTTTTGTTAAAGAGTGCCTCACTAGGAGAGCGAGACCTTTTGTTAAAGAGTGCCTCACTAGGAAAGCGAGACCTTTTGTTAAAGAGTGCCTCACTAGGAAAGCGAGACCTTTTGTTAAATGCTATTTTTAAAATTCTCTGTTGAGCTATAAATAGTGGTTGGAGCACAAAACAACTCACACCTCCCCAAGAAATAATACCGAAGGAAAGAAGTGACTGTATATAACTATAATAGGCTTATTTGATTTCAGACTTGTCTAAGATCTCACTAATCTGTCTAAAAGCAAAAAAGTATCTACAGATTTTTTTGTTAGAAATTCAACATGCTGAGACCATCTTAATTGGGCATCAAATATTACGCCTAAGTATTTATAAAACACTACTTTTTCAATGGACTTACACAAACTGTCCTGTTGAAAAAATCACCACAATTATGAATTACAAGATTTTCAAGAGTGTAATTATGAATATTTCTTAAAGAAATAGGCATAAATTTAGTTTTTGATGTATTAAGTGATAAAACATTCTGATCAAACCATTTTTTCAGAGTTCCCAAGTCGTACAAAATCGTACACTCCTTTGAACTTCTGCCCAACTATCCCCCTGAACAAAAATGAGGGTGTCATCCGCAAACAAATATAGTTTTCCATTTAAATTGACGTTACTAATATTATTGACATATATTAAGAACAATACCGGGCCAAGAGTACTACCCTGGACCACACCATATTTTACATTAATGGGGTCACTATCAACCCCACATAAGGACACATATTGTAGCCTATCAGTGTGATAACTACGAAACCACGCGAGAGCGTTACCACGAATTCCAATAAGTTCGAGCTTAGTCAACAACTTACTTCTGTCAACTGAGTCAAATGCTTTGGCTAAGTCTAGAAATATTAGCATTGAACGGTTCCCATTATAAATAGAACTATTTGAATCTCTAGAAATATCAAACAACACATTATCTATGGTTTTATCACATCTGAACCCATATTGAAACTCTGCTAATAATTTATTTTGATATAGATAAGACATGAGTTGCTCCTTTACTATACGCTCCAAGATTTTAGAGAAGACGCTTAACAGGGATATGGGACGGAAGTTATTTTTATCTGTATAATTATTTGCTTTAGGTAATGGAAAACCTTTTGCTAACTTTAAACTATTAGGAAACTTGCCAGACAAAATACTTAAATTAACTAGATATAATAAAGGACGGGCTAGTATGAACAGATTTTGTTTGAGAACGTCTGCAGAAACGTCATCGAAACCCTCTCCAGAGAGCAGTCACATGTCGTACGATATCAAGTTCAGTCACAGTTCTTAAAGTGAAGTTACAGTTTTTAAATGCGCATACGAAGTCGTTAATCACTGGTTCCCCTCCCGAGTCAATATTATTTGCTAAATTTTGTCTCAAGAGATATAAACTAAATTACATCTAAACAAACCTGTTCTAAAACTATGTTTTTAAACTAATAAACTTATCTACATTAATTATCTACATTTTAACCTAGATCCTAGAATGGGGTACAACAAAATGAACTTCTGAAACGTCGTGATTGGTATTTTTCACGTAATGATGGCAAATGTCCAACAACCTTTGTCTTCCTCATATGTATAATATATTATGTTATGAGTTTAACCACCTTACTTGGTTTTAAAAAGTAGTCCAGCTTCTTGATAGATCCACTTAAACAGTGTTGCTGTTAAACAGAATTACATTTGGAA
>JAQJVL010003593.1:0-7500 GCA_035578905.1 Stictocephala bisonia | reverse complement strand
ACGTACGTGAACATTTTGTGTTGTAAATTTCTTGGCTTTCCACAGCCCTGAATATAAGAAAACGCTAAAGTATGCATAGATACAGACAAATAGAGAGAAATGTTTGTCACTCAACAATAGTTTGTTTTCTCCACAAACAAGAAACTCAAGATTATTCAGCATATTATTATTCTGAATAATCTGCATATTCATACCATTATTGGATTGATTCATACAACTGTAATCTCGTTTAATTTTAAACGACCACAAAGGCACTTTAAAATCTTTTCAATGCCTCTTGCCACCATGACAAGTTTACATTATTTGAAGAAGACGAGAAGGAAGTGAAACAACTTGTTGACAAGTATGCCACAGATGTTGGATGTAGTGAGGCTTCTGCACTACGTGTATGGTACAATACCCAAAGAGTGCTGTTTAAGTGCTTAGTATGTGTCACAAAACTAAACTACTCTAGCACCAGTTCACACATCACTAAAAATATCTGCCACGCTGCCCATATCAACTTCTACAAGTGAAAGGTCTATTTTTGACGTTGAGAGGACTATAATCCTACCTCAGAAACACAAAAAATGAGACACGTTTAAATGGCTTGGCTTTGCTCAATGTCCATTGTCAGATTTCTATCACAACAAACAATGTGCTGCATGAGTTTTCTTTAAAACACCACTGAACAGACTTTATTTTGTAGCTTTTATGTAACAGGTGATTGTAACTTGTAAAATTTTATTAGTTACAATGAAAATAAACACTAATAGTATAACAGGCATTGTACTATTGATTTGAAACCAATATCCCTTGGTATATTGACACTATAAAGTACTACTTTTTTTATATTTTGCATTAAAATTTATATACAACTATTTTGTATAGTAAATATTCTAACAATATACCAAAGTATTTCTAAGATTATAAGCAAAGGATTCGTAAAAGCAATTATTTATTAAATTTAAGCTTTAATTTTACCCAATTTAAACTGTACTTTTTTTCTTGATAAACAAAAACGAGTACTAAATACTCATTCAAAATTACTGTTTTTGAACCTCAAATGAAGTTTTTAACATAACGAATCTTAAAATATTGTGGGCGAGAACCCCCGGACCCCACTTCCTTGGGGAGTATTCTATACTCCCTAGAAGGGAGGACACCAAAATCCCCGGCAAACCCCACCCCCATTCCAAAATCCTGGCTACGCTACTGTGCCACATATAGGGGTGTGCGGGTGGGTGTATAGAAGTTAATTATGTAACAAAATCAACGGCTTTGATGCAAAGCAAAAAGCAAAGATGTATCAACGTTTGGGCCTAACTTCATGCTATCTTGTTATTTCCACATTAACATAACCCAATAATGAGTTAATGCTAAATATACAGCTTTAATGGTCGCTGACTAAATGACAATATCAACCTATATGTGTCACTATTGCTAAATATAAGTTATTAAAATTTATTCTTATATAAAACGAAAACCTCAATGCTTCAGCAATTCAGTGCTTCACCCAAACACGTACAGTGGGTTTGGGTGAAGCATTGAATTAAATAATATTGGATGAAATAAAATAAATATAATATAAATATTGGATAAAATAAAAAGGTAATTAGAAACTCTTTAAGAAAAAATTTTCGATGCAGCAACGCAAATGTAGCTCTTATTTTGTATGTTTTTGGTACTGACCCACCTGCCCACCCATACACGTACTGTGGTACTGACCCACCCGCCCCCCCATACACGTACTGTGGTACTGACCCACCCACCCACCCATACACGTACTGTATGTTATAACCCTTTACGATGTAGCTAAAATCGAGATCATTGCTTATTTATTAGAACCCGTTGTACGGCATTGCTAAGATAGTGTACAAACGGTAACCCCCTCCCCACACACATACAGTGGTATTTACCCATCCACCCACCCATACACGTTCAGTGATATTGACCCTCCTGCCCACCCATACACATATAATGGTATTGACCCACCCACCTCCACATACACATACAGTGATATTGACAATGATATAAACAAAACACATATCCAAGATAATCCAAGAATGAACAGATTATCATAATTAAATATAATTTAGCATAAAATAATTTAAGTTCATGTAGCTTGTAACTACAGTAGTGCTGATACGACTGCCTACACCCACACCAATACACCTGCAGTGGTGTTGAACCAGCTGCCCACACCCATACACCTGCAGTGGTGTTGAACCAACTGCCCACACCCATACACCTGCAGTGGTGTTGAACCAACTGCCCACACCAATACACCTGCAGTGGTGTTGAACCAACTGCCCACACCCATACACCTGCAGTGGTGTTGAACCAACTGCCCACACCAATACACCTGCAGTGGTGTTGAACCAACTGCCCACACCAATACACCTGCAGTGGTGTTGAACCAACTGCCCACATCCATACACCTGCAGTGGTGTTGAACCAACTGCCCACACCAATACACCTGCAGTGGTGTTGAACCAACTGCCCACACCCATACACCTGCAGTGGTGTTGAACCAACTGCCCACACCAATACACCTGCAGTGGTGTTGAACCAACTGCCCACACCCATACACCTCTCAGTTCGGGGGGGAGGGGTCCTGGGTGGCATGATCAGACAATGGGCGCGGATTCTGAGGGTCTGGAGAGGCATCCCAACGCGGGGCGATCAGTGTCCTCTCGGGGGTGGTAAGCTGGGCCGCTGGCAAAATCCGGCGGCGACTTGCATTCCTCCCGACAGCAGCCCCAGATCTGGCCCTCGTGAGTATCGGGGGGCACGGAAGGGGAGAAGACGGAGGACTGGTATCCTTCTCAGAACAAGAAGGGCTGGCTGGGGCAGGTGACCTCGCACTCTCAGCCAGCCTTATAATCTTCTCCTGAAGCATATCGTATGAGGGGTCTAGGACCCCTACCACGTCTTCATCGTCTACTTCGAACTCCGCGTCAGGATGTTCCTCCAGGAAATGAGCATTTGCCTTTTTTATGGCATATCTGCTGGTACGTGTGTGTGCGCGTGTGCATGCGTGTGTGTGTGTGTGTGTGTGTGTGTGTGTGTGTGTGTGTGTGTGTGTGTGTGTGTGTGTGTGTGTGTGTGTGTGTGTGTGTGTGTGTGTGTGTGTGTCCTACCGTTCGTATGTGGGTAGTAACCCAACTGCCCACACCCATACACGTGCAGTGGTATTAACCCAACTCGCCGCCCATACACACTTGCAGTGTTGCTAAGGGTTACTACTTTTATTAGCAGTACTAAATGCTCATGACAGCTAGAGTTCTCAAGAGAAAGTTGAAAACCATTTTATCTGATTTGTTATGCATTTATTTACTACAAACAATGCTTAACATTGACAAGCAGGTCTTTAATCTCTTATGGATTAAAACATGTGCTCAAGATAGGAAAACATAGTATCACCTTTTTATATTAGATTCTTGGGAAGTATGGAACTGACTCAATATGACTGCTGACCCAATATGGGGCCTTATCCCTTGTTGCATTTTTATTTTCTCATTTTCCAAAAGTTTTTTAAGAATGATAAAATAAATATTTACAGTTTTTACTTACTTGTAGTAGTAGTAGTTGTACTAGTAGTGACATCAGCAGGAGGAGGGGGGATCGTTGTCATTCCTGGGATAAACTGGGGTTGAGTTACACTGTCTGTAATAGTGTAAATGCGAGTGTCTGGACTCGTGGGTATGATCCCAGGAAACCCTATTAGAAGTTATCATCAATTAATTATAAAACAATATGCATAACATACGTGAACATTTTGTGTTGTAAATTTCTTGGCTCTCCACAGCCCTGAATATAAGAAAACGCTAAAGTATGCATAGATACAGACAAATAGAGAGAAATGGTTGTCACTCAACAATAGTTTGTTTTCTCCACAAACAAGAAACTCAAGATTATTCAGCATAGCATTATTCTGAATAATCTGCATATTCATACCATTATTGGATTGATTCATACAACTGTAATCTCGTTTAATTTTAAACGACCACAAAGGCACTTTAAAATCTTTTAATGCCTCTTGCCACCAAAAGACAAGTTTACATTATTTGAAGAAGACGAGAAGGAAGTGAAACAATTTGTTGACAAGTATGCCATAGATGTTGGATGTAGTGAGGCTTCTGCACTACGTGTATGGTACAATACCCAAAGAGTGCTGTTTAAGTGCTTAGTATGTGTCACAAAACTAAACTACTCTAGCACCAGTTCACACATCACTAAAAAATATCTGCCACGCTGCCCATATCAACTTCTACAAGTGAAAGGTCTATTTTTGACGTTGAGAGGACTATAATCCTACCTCAGAAACACAAAAAATGAGACACGTTTAAATGGCTTGGCTTTGCTCAATGTCCATTGTCAGATTTCTATCACAACAAACAATGTGCTGCATGAGTTTTCTTTAAAACACCACTGAATAGACTTTATTTTGTAGCTTTTATGTAACAGGTGATTGTAACTTGTAAAATTTTATTAGTTACAATGAAAATAAACACTAATAGTAAAACAGGCATTGTACTATTGATTTGAAACCAATATCCCTTGGTATATTGACACTATAAAGTACTACTTTTTTTATATTTTGCATTAAAATTTATATACAACTATTTTGTATAGTAAATATTCTAACAATATACCAAAGTATTTCTAAGATTATAAGCAAAGGATTCGTAAAAGCAATTATTTATTAAATTTAAGCTTTTATTTTACCCAATTTAAATTGTACTTTTTTTCTTGATAAACGAAAACGAGTACTAAATACTCATTCAAAATTACTGTTTTTGAACCTCAAATGAAGTTTTTAACATAAAAAATCTTAAAATATCATATAACATAACAAATCCCGGACTCCACTTCCTTGGGGAGTATTCTATACCCTCCAGAAGGGAGGACACCAAATTCTCCGGCAAACCCCACCCCCTATTCCAAAATCCTGGCTACGCTACTGTGCCACGTATAGGGGTGTGTGGGTGGGTGTATAGAACTTAATTATGTAACAAAGTCAAGTCGGTAGATTTAATTTTGTAGTAGGTTGTATAGTCTAAATATCATTGTAGATAAAAGTAATAACTTAAGTAAATAAAGAAATCCCGGATAAAATACAAACAGTTAACAGCATTTTAATAAAATAATTAATTCTTGTGCTGTGTACGATTAAAATGTTTAACATCACAAATAAAATTAATTTTATGTGCAAAAATCCTAAAGGAAAGCCAAATCAAATTAGCTCATTAAGATACATTTAAATTTTGTTGTCATTTCGAACGGACAAATGTTTTTGTAGTTACATATTAGGTCGAGTTAAAGAGAAATTATTGGTCCTAACTCCATCTTTATTTAAGACATTCATTAATGGGGATAACCCAGTAGAATAAAAAAAAATTAATTCATCTCCTAATTATTTAATTAAGAATGTAAAACATTAATAATCAGCAATGTCAAATAAAGCTACAAGCCATACATATAAGTGCCATGCATAATAAGAAACCTCAACAAAGCACATTTTCCAAAGCAATGCAGTTTAAGAGTTTCAGATAGTTACATCAATAATTCTGATTTTTTTTTTAAATTTTGGTGATTCATTAAATCTCTTCCTGCTTTATTTTTGGCAAGTAATATCTTTAATGTGAATATTTTAATATCTAAATTTGATATTTGTGAACTAATAATCAATACAAGAATACTTTTAAGATATCCATTTTTTTGTTTTTATGTACAATTTAAAACAGCAGAGACAGCATTAAAAAAATAGAAACAAAACAATCCAACTTAGAATTTACAAATAACTTCTCAAAACAAAATACATAAAACTACTACATAAATAAAATAAAATATATCAATGAAATGAATATTATTAGACTTAATCAATCTTAAAGAAAATAAATAAATAAATAGGGCCTCTGAGGCAAATGCCTGTGTTGAGGTTATTGGGATAGGGTTTATTTAAATACTAACCAGCAACACTTCTAACCACATATATTTATTTAATAAACTTTTTTGAGGTTTTCTTGGGACAATGATACATAGAACAAAATGTCCCTAAAATCTATTTAATGTAAACTCAGAACAGCTTTTTAGCAATAATAGTCTTACTGTAGCTGTATTCTTCTGTAACAGTAAGACTAGAATATATGTCTTACTGTCTAACCCGTCCTCCCATACACGTACACTACTGTTGACCCACCCTTCCATATACGTACAGTAGTGTTGACCCACCCACCCTTCCATATGCGTACAGTAGTGTTGGCCCACCCACTCACCCATAAACGTACAGTGGTATTGGACCACCCACCCACCCATACACGTACATTGGTATTGGCCCACCCGCCCGCCCATACACGTACAGTGGTAATAACACACCCACCCTCCCAGACATGTACGGTAGTATTAACCCACCCACCCACCCCTACACGTACAGTGTTATTAACCCACCCACCTACCCGTACACGTACAGTGGTATTAACCCACCCACCCTCCTACACACGTACAGTGGTATAAACCCACCCACCTACCCCTACACGTACAGTGGTATTATGCACTTAACCTCACAAATTAATGAAATTAACTTATTTCCCACTGTAAATAATTTTAAAAAACGTACATTTATTTTAACTTCTTTATAAAAAACCTTACCTTCTTCTTAGAAAAACCTATCTAACTGAAATGTGGATTTTTTAACTAAAACATTGTATTTGTAATTTTAATAAACATTAAAGTTGTTTTCAATACAATGTAGTGAATACTTACATAAAACAAATTAATAAATAAAATTCCCGTAATATAAAAATAGAACAGTCATGTAATAGCTACATTTATATATAAATCCACTGACCCTTGTAAATACAAAACACAAATACACACGCACAAACATATTTCTTTACTGTATAACATAAACTTTACTTGTAATCTGAAATATATACATTTTATGCTAGGAAAACTTTAAAAAATCATCCTTTGAAAAATATTTATATAAAATAAGACAATACAAAAACATACAACATTTACACAGCATAATATTTACAAAGAAAAATTAAATATTAAATTTAATGTGGAAAATTAAAAAAAAAGTTCTTTGTATTACTTATGTATTACAAATAACTAGTTAGATACAATAGTTATTCATTAACTTTTTCCACGTATACATGAGAATTATCCTGTGTCATAGTAGGGTTCACAACTACTGTAATATAAGAATTTCTTTTGGAAGAAACGTGAATTATAATCTTAGTAAAATGTGATTGTATCAAATTCATAAATATATCTATGAACTGACCACACAGATTAGATCAAATCTATTGCATATCTAAATCTAGTATACTCCTTATCAACAAGAGTATACTATATATATCCACCTGCCTATCCATACACGTACAGTGGCATTGACCCACCCACCCACCTATACACATACAGTGGCATTGACCCACCCACCCACCCATACACGTACAGTGGACATTGACCCGCCTTCCCACCCATACACGTACAGTGGCATTAACCCGCCCG
>JAQJVL010003592.1:0-58187 GCA_035578905.1 Stictocephala bisonia | reverse complement strand
AGCCTGTATATATCAAGAACCTCTAATGGGAGTCTGGTTTTTAAATCAATTATGGTCTCTTATATAAGAATAAAAATATTTACTCTGTACTAAGCTTCAGAATTGCAAGAAGCAGCGGCATTTTGCTTGTGTACTTGTTGTGAGATCAATTTTGAAACTTTTGACCTCACTTCCTATATTTTCTGCTAATTGTTCTGCTTCCTTGAAAAGCTCTTCAAACTCCACATTGAAAAGCTCTGCATTTACCCTTCTTTGCTCGAGAACGGAAAAAGAGTCTTTTAAAAAAAACTTGCAGCTTGACCAAGTTTAATAGTTTCCTTTTTTAAAAAATCTACTCAGAGGTAATGTCTGACTTAACATGTCAGAAAGGCAAACCAACGTTACAACAAACTCCCCATTTCTTATGGGACACAAGAGGGTCCTGGCCATGACGGTTGAATTGTCATTTGAGAATTGTGACCATTGGGATACTTCTTCTAAAGATGCAACTATTCCCTCAAAGTGTTTAAGGAATGTTTCTACTGATAAGTGCCGTTCAACCCAGTGGGTTTCACACATGACAATAAGTTGTCTACTAACGTGATTTACTCAAACAGTTCCTTTCTGGGGACGCTGTGAAAAAAGAGACTACCTCTCTTATGATTCCAGTAGCATTATTTTGGCTTGAACTGTTAAACATTTGGATATGTTCGAATTAAGGGCTTGGTTGAACAACGGAGAACGGTCGGTTGTTTGGCATTTTTTTTATTACAGTGTCTGCTTCAGTAAGTCCAGTTGTCATCACTGAACAACCATCATTTGCAATGCAACACACTTATTTGGATCAATGTTCAAGTAATGAATGAATTTCAGAACTGTTTGCCCTAATTTCTCACCAGTCATTCTGGGGTCTTCTATAGAAGTCATTTTCATTGTCTGAGTAATTTTCGTCATTATATGAAGAAGACAAGTCTGCTTCAATTTCAATTGGTTTTGTACACTGCTTTTGTGACATTTCCTGTTTGAATAATATTGGGAAAGTTACAGAAAACTGTTAAAAGCTTAGTCAACGTTAGTAAATGAAAATATTGTGGACCAATCTTCGGCCTGGAGATGTTTCCTTAAACATTGAACTGATCCTGGTTTTGTCTTGACAGTATTCCTGGATTTATCTTTATGAGGTGGTTTAGCTATTTTGAGTTCAATGGAGGTGTCTTGTCTTACTGTAATGGTCGGAAAGAGCAATGATCACTACACGACTGTCAACCATAGACCCATCAATATCGGTGAACATGTTGTCGATAGCAGAGTTTGAGTTTTTAAGTTCCCTTGTGTACACCTTGATGCTGTGTTTTAAGCCAAACGATACCACTGTCTGTATGAAATGTTCTGATGATGGTTTCTTGCCAATCACGTTAATGTTAAAATCACCTATTACTATTGTAAAGAAAGCATGTCGGATTTCAGACTCAAGACATTGGCTAATATTATTTCTGAACTGCTCTCAGTGGTATTCCGGGATTATATAGACGCCAATGATTAAAAGAGTATGATTATCATCAAGTTGAATCTTAACAGCTGCAAGTTGGCAATAAAGCTCTGAGCTGAATCGTAATACATCAATTGCCTGGCACTTTATGTCTTCCTTTGCGAAGAGACACTCACCACCCTTATGCTGAGATTCACGACAGAAACTTTGAAATTTTTTGAAAACAGAGTTGGAATCGATCATATTCAGACACACTAAGGTTGTGTCTGAGAGACAGATAATGTCAGAGTTTTCACATTGCATATGTATTTCGAGATTATCATTGTTTGATTTTATTCCATATATATTTTGATGGAAAATAAGACTTTTCCTACACACCAACCCCGTTTCTCCGTGAATTCCAGGTTCTCCCAGTAAATTCAATTTTTAAAATTATATATATTTCTGAGCATCTTTTTATGAATTATATTAAATATGTTTAAAGTATATGTATATATATAAAACACAGATTAGTTAATTACCTAGAAGACAGCAAACATTTTTATGAAGAGCAGCATGGGTTTCGTAAAACAAACTCAACTGTCACAGCTCTAATACACTTTATCGAATCTTTAATAGAGTCAGTTGACAAAAAGGATAAAACTGCTGGTATATTTATGGACTCAAGTCCGTGATATTAAAGTAAGAAATTTCAAATCCCGCTCTCAAGAAATTAGAATTGGAGTACCTCAAGGCTCTATATTAGGATCCTTATTATTTATCTGTTACTTTAAAGGTATGCAAAAATCTGTAACAAATTATAAACGCATTAAAAATCAACTGTGCCTTTATGCAGATGACTCTAACCTGATTATATCTGCTAAAGACAAAACTGAAGTGGAGAATGCTGCAACTGAACAGCTTACAAGATACACCAATTTTTCAGTAAAAATCGATTAATTCTTAGCAAATAAAATAAACTTTATTTCCTTTCAAACAAAACAGAAATCGACCTAATATAGAAATTATGATTAATGATGATAAACTGGAACAACTGCATGAAACAACATTTTTAGGGCTTCTAATTGATCAAAATATTAGTTGGGATGTTCACATTGAATATATCACGAAAAAAATAAATTCTGAAATATTCGCGGTGAAAAGATTAGCATATCTGTGCAACTTCCCAATTTTAACCCTTTGGATCCCAGGCAACGTCGCCTAAAGTATATGTGAAACATCCCAGGCGCTGTCTGCATCGCCGATAGTATAATTATCGAAAAATCCCGGGCGCTGACCACGTCGCCGGCGAGCGGTAATTAAAAAAATTAACGCGCGCTATTTCAGCTTCGTTTTCGACTCATATCGATGCGATAGTATACATCGATTAGAAATACACTGGTTTGGTGCCAAAAAGTTCTATTCTTATTCTACACTACGCAATAAGGAAATCAAGGAGGAAATCATCGGCGATCTGAATGATCGGGCAAGGAGGGCTCTCAATGTACTGGTTTACAATGTTCCTGAATTGAAAAACCCTAATACGGACTCTAGGATAGCCCATGACAGGGCTCTTGCTGATCAACTTATCAAGTTAGTCATCCCTGATATGAAGCAGGATATTAAAGTACTGAGCATTGGAAAACCTACCAGAGATAAGCCTCAACCAATGAAGATCCTTTTTGACCATGAGAATTTGGCACGTCGCTTTTGCGAGTCGTTTTCACAGGATTTGGTGACTGAAGCTGATGAAAGCCTTAAGGGATGTCAGCATATCAAGAGATAGAACTCCCAAGGAGAGGCAGTATCTCAATGACTTCAGAACTGAACTTGATAAGCGCTCCAAAGATGGTGAAAAGAACCTCACCATAAAATATCGCAACGGTATCCCTACAATCATTAGTACTAGTTCAAAAAACATGTAAATGGTAGAACCAGATGCCACCATCTCTTGGTGGATATTTACCCTACTGTGGATTTCTTCTACTTGTTTGCAATCTTCAAGAAGGGCGTTTCTGCAGTTACATGACTTTTGATGATCTGTGAGTTCCACTACCTGTGACTATTGTTTCACTATGATATTTAACTTGATGCGTTAAGCGGCCCATAGACAATCAATATTATTGTGCAATTTGGATTGCACAATACTTTGACGGCCGCCCACAGACGCTCAATATTGTTGTACAATAAGTTGGTTTGTGCAATAAATTGAATCGTGTGGGGGTGATATTGACGGTTGTACAATATTTGGCACAATCACGAACACAGACGATCAATTTGCTTGGCAACAGGTTGTGCAAACAGTCCTCGCCAGAACTTCATTCGATGAAGATGTTGAGTGAAACTGAGTTGTGTGCTGTTGCTATTGCTGTAGCGGTAAGTGCAAAGAAGAGAAAAAAAGAACAGAGCTCGCGAAAAGGGAGAAAATGGGCCAAACAGTGGTTCATTGACAGGGAGAAACACACCCACGAAACATTACTGAATGAACTGAGAGTTGCTGAACCAAATGATTTTCGCAACTTTTTACGGATGGACGGAGTATTATTCGACGAACTTCTCGCTTTGGTAACTCCTCAAATCGAGAAAATCAACACTACCATGCGCGATGCTATTCCTGCAAGCCAACGGTTGTCCATAACCCTACGATATCTCGCAACCGGGAACACCTTCGAAGATCTGAAGTTTTTAACTGCTGTTTCACCTCAGTCAATAGGTCGTATTGTTATGGAAACATGCACTGCTCTGATCAACTGCCTCAAGGAATACATAAAGGTAAGTACTTTGTTGAACTTCATTTTATTTGGCAGTAAAAATGTTGGCATACATGGAAAAATATAAATATAAAATAGGTACATATGAATATGAAAAAATATAAATACATTGAAAAAAAGTGCTTGCCTACAGAAAAGGTATTCACGTGAATTTGAAGTTGAATTATTTCTTCATTCTTGAAAAGTTGAGTAATAGGAACTCGCATTTAGCGGACATTGTGAATTGGGATTATTTATTGAAGGGGTATTGAAGGGGATTGAAGGGAGGGATTGAACACTATAGGGAGTGGACGCACGTGAGGCGTTAATTTCCACTGAATGACGGTGTAAAGTCCCCATTTGTCCCTCAAATAAAATATCATTGATGGCCTTCTTCGCAAACATCTGTTGTCGTGGATCCATTTTTCTGAGCTCAACTGCCCAAGCTGCAGCCACTTTGCCGCAGTCGTCTTCTGGTTGCTGAAGGCGCCTGGTTGCCAATTGAACCAATTCATCAGTAGGATGTGGAGGTTTCTTTTTTTTTCATGTTTTTAGAAGGTCCAACATTAGCCTGAAAAATCAAAAGAGAAAAACTTGTACAGTCATGCGTATTTTCAAAGAAACGTCAATATCATAGTCTGAGAGATCTTAAAATACTTTAGGTATTTTAACTATTATATTTCAACTATTTTAACTATACGCAATCATTAAAAGTTGTTGCTCTGTATAATGTAGTCATTGTTTGTTACAGGTACCAACTACAGACCAAGAATGGAAAGCAGTCGCGCAAGATTTCTATGATCAGTGGAATTTCCCTAACTGTCTGGGTGCAATAGATGGGAAACATGTCGCAATAAAGAAACCGTACAATTCAGGATCACTTTACTTCAACTATAAAAAATTTTTCAGCATTGTGATGATGGCAGTGGCAAATGCGAACTATGAGTTCATCATGGTTGATGTCGGAGTAAATGGTCGAATATCAGACGGCGGGGTACTCAATTACACGAATTTTGGGCAAGCGCTTGCAAATAAAACACTGGGGATTCCAGAACCTGCTCAACTGCCAAATATTCAAAAAATATTGCCATTCGTTTTTGTGGGAGATGATGCCTTTGGACTAACTGAAAATTTGATGAAGCCCTACCCTGAAGCAGGATTAAATGCGGAGAGGAAAATTCTCAATTATCGGCTGAGTCGTGCTCGTCGTGTGATCGAAAATGTCTTTGGGATTTTGGTCAGCCGATTTGGTGTACTACAAAATCAAATAGCACTGGCTCCTGAAAAGGCTCGAACAGTTGTCTTGGCATGTTGTTATTTACACAACTTTCTTCGTAAACGCCAACCACGAACTTGATGTCACAAGGAATCATGTGGATAGTGAGGATTTGATAGCTGGCGTTGTCACGAACGGATCGTGGAGGGATGGTGTAGGTGAGATAATACGACTACAGTCAAACAGTATCTTCCGGAATGCAACAAACACTGCTAAAGTGGTCAGAGATACCTATTGTAATTTCTTCAACAATGAGGGCCAGGTTTCATGGCAATGGAAAATTGCAGGTGTGAATACCTCGGTCGATAATTAAATGTGGAACAATAGACGTTTTTGGTTGGAAGAAAGTAGAAAGAAATATGCTTTAAATAATAAGTTTATATTGTGTGATGAACTTGTAGAGAAAATTAATCGAATAAACAACTTACTGTGTATCTGGTTCCATTATTTGCATCTTCATCACAATCCTCTTCATAAACCTCATCCAGAGTAGAGGTTTCTTGACATGTGTCCATCGTGCTGATTGAAGGAGTAGGTGTTTCTTGTGCCTGAAGAAACCTCATTTCTTCGAAATACCACAGTACAGGTTCGACATCTTCCGCACCTGCACCACTTTTCTCTGCTTCGCGAATCCGTTTTAATTCTTTACGAAAGTTCGTACGCAAAGAATTTATTTTTTTTACCACATCTGGTTTTTCAGCATCCGGATATTTTTCGCGGTATTTTTCCAACAACACATCGTACTGCTCCCCCTTTCTGGTACGATTAGTATAATCTTTGCACTTCGCATCCCAAAGAGCGGGAAGGCCGCGATAAACTTCAATAAACTCACAAATAAATTGTTTATCCGCTCTCTTGTCAACCATGACGACGCGTTCACCACTACTAGATGAGACAGACTGACGGGATATTGCGCAATGTTGCCTACAGACGGCACAATTCTTTCCCGTTTGCACAATATATTTTCACGGATTTGAATTTCACGCAATATATTGCACAACCTTTCAATGTCGTCTACACACGATCAGTTTTATTGTACAACCCGGGATATTGCACAATAATATTGATCGTCTATGGGCCGCTTTACCTATATGAAGTACTATAAGATATTTTTGTTGTCATCTTTGTTTATCTCAACAGCTGTTTGATACCTTTCTGTGTAAAACTGTGTTTATTTCGTTCCAATATTTTCTTAGAAATATTTAATAATTATTGTTCTTTTTAATTGTAAAAGTACTTAAAATATGTAAGGAAATTCGTGTTTTTGTGTTTACTTGTGTATTTCCGTACCAATATATTGATCTGAACTTACTTGCAAAGTAAATGAATACCTCAAAGGTTAACCCGTCAAATGTAAACAAAGTTTTGTTTATTGATATGGGAAATTACCACAATTATTGCTCTAATGAAGGAATAGTAACCGAGTCACTTGGACACTCTCTTCCCAAGCAACGTGAAGATGAGACACCAAACAAAAACGGTTGGCAAAGGGTGCCGATCAGAAATAAGAGACTTTTGCCCTCAGGTAATGGGTTGGATGTTAAAAAACCTTGTACAGGGTCTGATATGAACAATCCTATCACCTTACGAATAGTTTTGAGTGTCTAAATAATCCAAAACAAACTGCAGATGAAGAAATGTCTCATGACCAAGACGCCAACAAAGCAGAGGTAAGACCTCCACCAATATTTGTCCCAAACATTTCCGATATTAAGAGTATGATTGTAAGTATTGAAATAGTGATAACAAAGGATTTTTATTCATACAAATGTATTACCAGAGACAAGGTGAAAATTAATGCTGTAAACATCGATGCATACCGTACCCTAGTCAAACATTTAACTGACATGAAGGTAAGCTTTCACACTTATCAAATTAAACAGGACAGGGCCTACAGAGTTGTGCTTAAAAACATGCACTTTCCACTGAACTTCAGGATATAAAAGCAGCTATAGAAGCTCATGGTTATGCTGTTAGAAACATATAAAATCTGAAAAGTTCTAGATCTAAAGATCCTCTGTCTATATTTGTTGTAGACTTAGAGCCCGCACCCAATAACAAGGACATTTTCAATGTAGGCTACAGTTCTTACTAAATGCTAGAATTGTATTCGAACCTCCCTATAAATGTAATGACGTGGTACAGTGCAAAAAGTGTCAACGGTACGGGCATACCAAATCCTACTGTTGGTACAAAAATCGCTGTGTGAAATGCGGTTCTGATCACTATACAAATAGTTGTAACAAATCTAAGGAATCTCCGGCTACATGTGTACTATGTGGTGGTGAGCACCCTGCCAATTATAAAGGATGCTCTGTATATAGAGACATTAAAAACAAAGCTTTCCCTACTTTACGTTTGAATGTTTCAAAAGGACCAGGGACTTCTTCACCACCGGGGAAAGACAAAGTTTTTAAAAACTTACCATCGCCTATTGCCCAGGCTCGAGAATTTTTCTTTAACAACAACTACATCATCTCTGACTAACGCAGGCGTAACATCAGGTCGAACAAATGCGGGAGAAAATTTAAATAAATTAATCGATGGATTTCTAAACAAATTTGAAATGCTCATGTCACAACAAGCCCTACAAGTAGGTACACTGATCAACCTACTAACAACCGTCATCTCTAAACTAAAGTGACTAACTTCTATAGAATTGGTCTTTGGAATGCCAACAGCTTGGTCCAACATACCCAGGATATTAAGATTTTTTATTTCAATGCATAAAATTGATATAATGCTAATAACTGAAACACATTTTACTGCCTTAAATTACTTTAAAATTCCAAATTTTTCTATTTATAGCACCAATCACCCCGAAAATACCGCTTATGGGGGAAGTGCTGTTTTAATTAAAACTACTATCAAACATCATGAAATTACAAAATTTCAGCACAATGATTTTCAAGCTACCAGTGTTGTGGTTGAAGATTGGATGGGTCCTTTGACAATTTCTTCCCTTTACTGTCCACCAAGATTTAACATCTCAGACCAGCGATTAAATCAGTTTTTCAGCTCACTTGGTCTTCGCTTCCTGGCAGGAGGTGACTACAATACAGACTTTTTTGCTAACCATTTTTCAAATGTATTCAAACCTAATCCTGTAGACAGATGTAATGACATTGGTCCAAATGTTAAAGAATTTCTGGACTCACCTAATCAGCTTGAAATGTCAATAACCTCATTCAAACCATCGGAAGTAAAGGGAGCAATCGAAGGACTTCGTGCTAAAAAATCTCCTGGCTATGACCTTATTACAGGAAATGTGCTAAAAGAGCTCCCTAGGAAATCGATTGTTTTCCTTACTATATTGTTCAACGCCATGTTGAGACTCGAGTACATTCCATCTCAGTGGAAGGTAGCTGACATTATTGTTATTCTGAAACGTGGTAAACCACCTCATCAGGTTACTTCATACAGACCGGTAAGTCTTCTACCGGTTCCATCAAAACTGTTTGAAAAATTGTTTTAAAAACGATTAAATCCATTATTAACTGAGCTAAATTTACTTCCAAATCATCAGTTCGGATTTCGACCTAACCATTCAACAATTGAAAGATGCATCGAGTTGTTGATAAAATCAGGCAAACCTTAGAAAAAAAGGAATTTTGCTCAGCAGCATTTCTCGATATAAGTCAGGCTTTTGATAAAGTCTGGCATGATGGACTGTTGTTCAAAATTAAATTACTTCTACCTCATAATTTCTACAGTCTAATAAAATCTTACCTATCCCAACGATACTTTAGAATAAAATTTCAAAATTGTTATTCACATCTAAAATTAATTGAATCTGGAGTCCACAGGGTAGTGTATTGGGCCCTTTATTCTACACAATATTCACAGCTGATATTCCAACTCACCAAGAAACTCTAACTGCAACATTTGCAGATTATACTGCAGTCATTGCTTCTCATCGGAACCCTTTTACAGCTTCTCAGATCTTGCAAGATGTTTTAAATTCAATGACAGATTGGATAAAACATTGGAGAATACAAGTAAACGAGAGTAAATATATACACATTACATTTACGCTTAATTTGGAAAACTGTCCAAATGTTTCATTAAAAAACACTCTACTAACTCAATGAAATGATGTTAAATATCTAGGAATTTACTTAGATAGGCGACTGACATGGCAGAGCCATATCTGGAATAAACAATTGCAACTAAATACAAAATTTTCTAATATGTATTGGCTTTTTGGAAAAAGATCCCACCTCTCCACTGAAAATAAACTATTACTGTACAAAGTTGTCTTGAAGCCAGTGTGGACATATGGCATACAGTTGTGTGGGACAGCATCATTAACAAATCTGAACATTCAGCTCCGTATTTCCAATAAGGCCGAGTAGGCCGTGGCCTAGGGCGGCAAAATATCCAGGGGCGGCAAATTTCCATGTAACATTGATATAAAAATATATTTATAAATTTAAAATGTCAATAGAAAACCCCGAAAATGTAAACATTAATACTTTGATAAGCTGCAAAACACCATAGCACTCGCTACTGGGGTTATTATAAATATATATTTCATTTATTATACCTAATTCAGTGTCGGCGTGTGGTATATCAACCATACTACAGTATTTCTATTATCAAAATGGGAGTGTGGCTAAACGCCATTTAGCTACCTGGAGTCCAGCCGCACTCCCAGTTTGATAATACTTGTATACCAGCAGGTCCTCAATCTGAGATCACTGGTTGGTTGGCGGCTGGGCGTGTGTATGGTCAATCATTGATTTAAAAGCAAGAAGCATCTCTTTCAATAGGATATATTCAAGGCTTTTGGCACAACTTGATGACGAAACCATTTACTGGCGCAACCATTTGTAGTTGCTGCCATTTGGGCTCTTACTTCAAGAAGTCTGCCTCTTAGGGGGGACAATAGTATAATAGGTTCTCAAAGGAATGGAAACTATATGATGGTTTTGGAATTAATCACTGAATTTGACCCTTTCTTGGCAAAACATATTTCAAGGCATGGAAATCCTGGCTCCGGTCACACAAATTACTTATCATCTTATATATGTGATGAAATTGCTGTGCGAGTGAAGAATAAAATATGTGAGGAATACAAAATACAAGCCAATACTGCCAAAATACTGCTAAAATACAAGCCAAGTATTTTAGCATTGTAGTTGACTCTACGCCTGATATATCTCACATTGACCAGCTAACACTTATTTTCAGATATGTTCTACCTGATGGTTCTCCATGTGAACGAGTATTCACATTTATCCCCTCCGTTGGATACAAAGCAGAACAAATGTTCAATGCTGTACTAACAGAATTGAATAGTTTTAATATAAATATCAGTGACTGTCGAGGGCAGTCTTACGACAATGCCTCGAATATGGCTGACTATAATGGCTTGCAAGCTAAGATAAAGGATCTTGCCCATTTGGCAATATTTGTACCATGTGCATTAAATTTAGTTGGGACAAAAACGGCAGTCTTGTAGTGAAACTTGTAATTTTTTTATGATCCTTCAAGAGCTATATGTTTTTTTACAAGCTCGTTAAAAAGATGGAAACGTTTGATAGTCGAGATCGATAAAGAAAAAACACTAAAAAAGCTATCAACTACTCGGTGGTCGGCCAGGGACGATGCTTGCCAAGGCCTTAAAGAGTAATGGAATGATACTTAATCCGTTTTAACTTAAATGGAAAATGACTCCACAGAAAAAGCCACCACACAATGTGAAGCCGTAGGAATTCTTAAAAAGTTGAACAGATTTGAGACAGCCTTTATGGTTTGCTTTTGGAGCACAATTTTATACCACCTTAATAAAGTATTCAAAAAAATACAGTCTCAGATAATAGATGTTCTAACTGTTACAGAGCTGTATGCGTCTCTAGCAGAATATTTCTCTTCTCAAAGAAATGATTTTGATTATTATGAATCACTTGCTCTCAACATTTTGAAAACAAAAGTTACGAAAAAGACTGTAAAAGGGTTCTCAAAAGAAACAAAAATATGATGATGGAGGAACTGAAGATCTTGAACTTGATGGCAGAGAATATTTTAAAATCAATACTTTTTTACAAATGAATTTTTTTTACCTTAGTATTGCCTGAAGATCTTGAATACAGTATGTTTCTTCACTCCAATGTACATTTCGCCGCTAGGTGCGGCATCTTCAAGGAGATATTGTCCTAATCTATTTAAAATCACTCACTATTTACACATGTCACAATTCTTATATTACATAGTCACTGTAGTATGCGGCCGTAGTGACCGTATTAAAACCAATAAAAGATTTTAATACTTTTTTAGTTATAATTGATCAGTTTATAGTTGAATTTAAAAGAAGGTATAAGTCATTCAATGAGTACCAACATAAATTTAATATCTTGACACAAATTGTAAAATCTCCAGGAAAAGGAGAAGAAAGTATTTTGAGATCGACAGCTCAAAATCTCATAGAAACTTACCGAAATTATCTTGGAGATGACTTCATCGATGAGTGCTGCCATTTTCAAGCATACTGTGCAGTATCTGGTGAGAAGTTTTAAGATACCTCGTTGATAGACATTTCAACTTACCTCAGGAATTTGTCTTTCGATTCCAGCTACAAACTGCTCTGGTGAAAGAAGCTTTTCTTGTTTAAAGAGAGTGAAAAACTATTTGAGATCAACCATTAATGAAGATAAATTGAACGCGTTGTCTATTTTGTGTATAGAATCTGAAATTGCTGCAAAGATAGATTACAGCACAGTGATAGAAGACTTTGCTCAGAAGAAGGCTCGGAGGAAAGTATTTTACATGGAGACTGAAGAAATAAAGAAAGACTTATTTCCTACTACTATTCATTAGATACTAAATGTCACGTAAAAAAAATAATTGTAAAAAATACAATTACACGACAATCTTTATCGTTTGTTATACATTTTTAATTAATCCTTTTTATAACAAGTTGAGTATTTTAGGATAATATAGACAATAAATCATATTATGTACCTATTTCAAATAATTCAAATGTTGTAATAATAAAATAAGTAAATTGTTCCTATGGAAGTTCGATAAAAGGGAAAATATAAACTTTACCGCTAATAGGTCTACACTAAAAATTGCGATACTTGTGTAAAGAAAATAATTCAAAAATAGTAGTTCTAATGATTCATTTTTTAATAATCATATTGACCCTGGATTGAAAATAATATATAATTGAGGAAAATATATACCATGTTCAATCACTTTTATTTCATATACACTACATGTTTCGATCCTTAGATCATCTTCAGGTGTAAAATATAACAAATCTTGAAGGTATTAATAAAAGTTTAAATTAATTAAAACTTAATAAAATGAAAATACATAAAAACTGTTTTGGTTAGCGTAGTTGTTTGTTATATAATATTATATATTGTTATATATATATATATATATATATATATATATATATATATATATATATATATATATATATATATATATATATATATATATATATATAATACCTTCAAGATTTGTTACATTTTACACCTGAAGATGATCTAAGGATCGAAACATGTAGTGTATATGAAATAAAAGTGATTGAACAAGGTATATATTTTTCTCAATTATATATCATTTTTTAAATAAACTTATATTTTTGCTTGAAAATAGATTCAAATGCGGTTCCTATTCTACGTGCCTCATATTACCAAAATTGTACGTAGGAGACAGACGTAATGCGTTGTTGGGGGGGAGGGGGGCGGCGGAACCCGGCCGGCCTAAGGGTGTCATAAGCTAAACGCGGCCCTGTGAACATTATTCAACGTTTCCAGTCAAAGGTACTGAGAACTATATTGCAAGCTCCATGGTATGTTAGGAATCCACAAAGACACAAGAATTGACTACGTGCAAGATGAAATCTCAAAGTTTAGTTTACGTTACCTAAAGAAGCTTGAAGCACATGAAAACCATCTTGCTGTGAATTTGTTGGACAATAGTGACCAAATTTATAGACTTAAAAGGCATGACTTCCTTAGTTTAAGTAAACGTTTTTAATCCATTATGCTGTTTACAGTCTTTGGAAGGTAATCAACCATTGTTATTTAAAACAGATCAAATTTACTAATTGTTCATTTACGAATAGATTGTAAATATTAAATAAATGTTATAAAAAAAATCTTTGTTTATCTTAAATACGAGGAACATTATCTTGTAATCAGACATTTAATGTCATAACTATTGTAAAAAGTTGTATTGCCATAAATAAATAAGCAATCACAGCGGCCAGCTGTTCGCCGCCAGACGACTTTTGCCGCGCTTTGTTTTTTGTTGTTGTTATGTTGTTACTAGAGATGGGCACAACTGTCTCATCTACACAACCGTTTAAACCACAACAGTTGCGCGGTGACAACGGTTGTTTTAAACGGTTGTACACAACTGTTTCAATTTCGACTGCTGTATACGTGATTTAGCTGTCCCAAAACAAAACCTGACCTCAACGTTGTCGTGGTTTAAAACTGTTTAGTTGTACACAGTTGCATTACTGTATTGATAAGTTTATTTTTATATTATTGGAGATTTTCACTCTAATACTTTTTATTAAAATAATAAATTAATTAATGAGAACCTGGCCTGAAGTGGCTAGTACTTTTAGATTTAATTTTAATATAGTTAAGTTTTTAAAAGATTAAAATAAATGTTGAAGTGAGGTAATGGGGATAAATGCTACAAAATAACCTTATGAATTTAATTTAATTTTAGGTCACTTGTATTATTTCCCACTCCTAAATTAAACATAAATAATAAAAAATTTGTTTTTATTAATAAAGAATACAATTATAAATCATCAATTTCAAATGTATTGCAACATTTTATTAAAAATAAAATAAAACCGAAATACACATGTATTTTTGTTACATAGAGTTACAGTTGGTTGATATTTTGTCATACAAAAAAGACAAGTTCGAGCAATAAAATGAAATTATTTTGAACTGTTTCTTAAACAGATTGTGTTACAAACATAGTTTGGGCCTACCTACCACGTATTATAACAACAATCTAACAAATTAAACACTATATTACCAGTATAATTATATAATATATGATTGGGAACAGCCAAAATGTGGCCATTGCAAGTGGTCCTTGACAGCATTGGACATATTCGATGCGTTGACTGTCACCATCACTAGCACTTTGTCCGACAGGCCAAATGAATCAGTTATGTATCGTATTTGACACGAAAGGTTGAAGCCCACAGTTACCTGGCAATCCAAGAGGGCAGATTCAAGGCGAAAGTCCTCTGTCACAAAGTGAACTGTCAAGGCAATAAAACTATCCTGCGCACTGGAAGACCAGCAATCAGAAGTTAATGTAACATTGTCTACATTTTGCATTGTCTCGACTACATTTGTCCTGCATTCTTCATATGCTGCAGGGACAAGACTTTTAGAATAGTTTTTCTGTCAGGCATACTATACGATGGGTTTAGCTCATGCACAAAGGTTTTGAAACCCACGTCCTCTACAATCCTAAAGGGTTGTAAATCTTTAGAAAATAAATTTAACAGCAATTTATCCAACTTTCTTTTTTGTCCATGATTGACTTTTCTTGGGACAAAACTGGTTATGTTGGTTTGTCTTACCTTTTAAGCAGTTGCTGGAGGAGTTAGTGGGACTGGGACAGACACGATTATTGGGTTGCATGCTGAATTATTAGTAGAAGATGGAGTAGGCCTATTAGATAGACATTCTGCTTGTTCAAACACAACAGAATGTCTATCTACAATGCACAAACACAGAGAGGTTGGTAATACACTGTGTTAATAAGAGGTCTGTCAAAACTTCAGTGGTGTTAAATATATGAAATTACAGTGTTTAGACGTAGTGACTACTTACGGTGCGTATTCATTAATATAGCCTAGTTGCATAAGAGCATTTTAAGACCTCTCAGTTTGTCTAAAGAGCAAAACTAACTTATATTTCTATAAGAATATTTCAAGAACTTGTACTAACTGAAACGGATTTTTCTAATAATCACCCTGTACGCAACTAGTACGACGCATGTACCAACCTTGAAACTCTTAATATCACCACTGACTAGCCAGAGGTGACTGACTAGAAAACTACATGCCCGCACCATCTGTTATCGCTTCTGCCAACTAAAGATAAGACGACCATTCATTCATTGACAGCGAGGTTTCCATTCTTGAAGCAGACCAAGGAACATTGCTTTCCCATATCAAACAATATTTACGTCTTTTATATATTTTAAACTTTGACACGTAGAATAGCCCTATTTATTTTGTTAATTATTTATTAAACTATTAATTTCTTCTTAGTTTTAAATAAGGAACAATGTCATTTATTCTACAAGTGATAAAAAACGGCAAGGACATTATACTCTTTGAAAATAATAAATACCGTGAATCCTATTCACTCAAAAATGGAGAAATAGTGTGGCGCTGTTTAGGAAGAACATGTAAGGCCTCTGTTAAGACCAATAAAGAAAAGACTGCGATCTATTCTTCCAATGGTTCCCACAGCGGATCTCATCCTGTAACCATGCTGGCTTTACAGACTCCCACTGCACCGCGGGCTCCAAAGCGTCACCCATCGTCCGCGACTCTCGTGACCGAGACCGTCCTGCTCCAAGCCTCCGCGCACTCAAGTACGCCCTGTGCCAACCCTGCCGCTGACATCTCGATAACATCAGCCCAGCAAGCCAGCTGTGCCGACTGTTCTCAAGAAAAGTCGACCACCACAGAACGGCTGGACGTTCAACAAACTCTGGTATCAGAGAACACCGCGTTAAAAGAGGAGTTGGCGAAGCTTCGCATGGAGAGGCAGGTTGTACTAGACCATTCGATAGAGTCAGATCAACGGCTCCTTCAGTACACCGAAGATATATTTACACCTCCACCATCCTTAGCACGCTCATCTCTAAGTGGCACTGAAACACTGCGGCTTCAAGAAGAGCTGGAAAAAGCTCATATTAAAATGCAGGAACTTGAAGAAACAATAATTCTCTTAAAACGCCCATGCGAAATCTGTACCATACTTAGAGAAGAGACGAAAAATATGGTTCAAAGTCTTAGATGCCTCGAGGCCGAAAATCAACAACTAAAGAACCACGCAGTATCTCATGTCCCTGTTGAACCAACACCACTGCCAGTCCACAACAGCTTTCAGTTGTTAGATGAAGAACATACTGAAAAGGATGTAGATTTTGTAGCCGTAAAAATGAAAAAAAGAAAAACAAAAAAGGTCAAGAGTAACGACATCCAAGGCAAACCACACGTTAGTAATAAAAAAAGGAAGAATACTCCGGCTTCAGAGGTCTACGTATCCACACCTTTCTCTAGTGTAACAATTTTAGGAGATAGCCACGTCCGCGGTCTTTCTTCTCGAGTTGCAAAGAAACTGAGAGCATGCACAATGATAAGCGGAATGTGCAAGCCGGGAGCCGGCCTTCTGGATATTAGGCCTACCTCCACGCCACCCCGAAATCACTGCTACGTGCTGATGGTGGGGACTAATGACGTCGACGCTGGGCGTGAGAACATCATTTTCAACCACATAGAGGACATTATGCTTACCATAAGAAAGACCTCTAGACTCCTAGTGGTACCATTGACAGCCAGGTTTGATCTCGACCCAAGGAGCCCCATTCACAGTACCGTCGGACGAGTGAACCGCTACATGGCTGAGCTGTGTCACCGTATTCAGGGTGTGGAGTTACTCAACACGACCTGCATTAGACGACACCACCACACCGCACACGGGCTTCATCTAAGAGCAAGTGGGAAGGAAGTTCTGGCGAACCTCATATCAGAGAGACTGGCATGCATGAGTACACTACCTCGTCCTCAGCCGAGACCTGCCCCAACCCCAGCTATACTGCCACCAGCACTACCGGGTCCCATCACGCTGCCGTACGAATCGTACGCTGAGGCTGCTGCACAGCACACCACCACCTATGCTTCTCCCCACCAGCAACAAAAACATCCAAGTGGATACACGACCGCACCTAATATAGAATCCAGCAGACAGACCGACGCCAAAACAACCAATACAGTTTTTTTAGGGGATCCAATTATAGCCGAATACAGACACTGACTCATTCCAAAAGAAATTCAAAACAACAAAATTCCGAAAGTCAAACTTATAAAACAATTACATTGATGCATCAGAACGCACAAATTGCTACCAACAAAGTGGATGAGCTAACTCTCATGTGCGAGGAACTCAATCCCGACCTGCTTGTTGTTACCGAGTACGGCTTCAACAGTAGCAACATTCAACTTTTCAAAATTCAAAATTATCAATTGGCAAATTACTACTGTCGATCCTCCACAAAAGGTGGAGGGGTGGCCATTTTTGTGAAACAAAACTTTTATTTTACTCATCACACACTAACTGACCCCTCAGACAAACACTTTGAGGTCACAGGGGTAAACATCAGAATAAAGAAATCACAACTGATTGTCATTGGAACATACAGGGCTCCCAGCGGAAATGAAAACTATTTCTTGTCAAAATTTGAAAAGCTGTTGGCTGATGTCACGCAAAAAAAAGCAAAATTTCATGGTTATGGGGGATTTTAACATCGATGTTTTAGACGTTAATAATCCCATGACACAACGGGCCACAGATCTGTTGAGGACATTCGGTCTTGTTTGGTCGATCGACTCACCAACAAGAGTAACGAACCACTCAGCCACAGCTATCGACAGCATTGTTACAAACCTGACTAAGATAGAGGTGTCTGTGATCAACACAGCATTTTCTGACCACTATGGCCAACAGGCTATCATAAGTGGTTTTGAGCCAACACGGGATCCGCCCATTCATAAAATTATCAGAGACACGAGACCCGCAAACATAGCGCTACTTAACTTTCAACTCACGCGTGAAAAATGGAGTTTTTTAAACTTAGAAGATCCTGTGGAACTTCAATTCAAAAATTTCGAACAAGCTTTTAACTTTCATCTGAATGTGAGCTGTCCTTTAAAGAAAACTAACCAAAAACCTAGATTAAAAAAGTGTGCTTGGATTACCAAAGGTATTCTTGTCTCGAGAGAAAAGTTATTATTTTTCTCCGAAGCTATCAAACACACCTCAAATGTAACGTTTAAAACATTTTTTCAAAATTACAAAAGAACGTACAGAAAAGTCATCAAAGCCGCAAAAGCTTATGATGTCACCAAATCATTGCTCACTTCAAAAAATGTATCAAAAACAGCATGGAGCATAATAAACAATAATAACACACGACCTGACAAACGAATTGAGTTGCAAATTGGAAACGAACGAGTTACCGATCCCTTCAGGGTCGCTAGTGAGTTCAATAGATTTTTTGCCTCGGTTGGAGCTGACCATGGATTTTGTCCACCTAACGATCAGCCGCTCTCTTTCTCGCTGCCCAGCCCAGCTGCATCCATGGCATTAGCACCAGTAACAGAAGAAGAAATTTCCAGAGTTATCGGTGGCTTTCAGCCAAAATTATCGAATGATGTAAATAACGTCTCTATGAAGCTTCTCAAGCAGTGCTCGAGCCACCTGTTGAAGCCACTCGAGCATTTAATTAATCTCTCTTTTAACTCGGGAACTTTTCCCTCCGCTCTCAAAAAAGCAAAAGTGACCCCGATTCTCAAAAAGGGCGATCCTTTTTCAACTGAAAATTACCGTCCAATCTCAATATTACCGGCCTTCAGTAAAGTCTTTGAAAAGGTTTTCCTTATTCGAATCGTTAGTTTTTTTGAAAGGTCAAATCTACTATCAAATAACCAATTCGGTTTCCGAGGCGGTAAATCGACGATAGATGCAGTTGTGCGTCTGGTCGATATGATAGTGGAGGGTATTGAAAGACGAGAAAAGACACTCACTGTGTTCCTTGACTTGTCAAAGGCCTTTGACTGTGTTGATCATAGCACCTTGATTCACAGACTAGAATACTATGGGATACGAGGAGTGCCACTTAAGTGGATTCAATCGTATCTCAGTCATCGAACACAATTTGTAAGTATTTCTAATGCTAGATCGGGAGAAGAGAAACTTTACTATGGAGTCCCCCAAGGCTCCATGCTTAGCCCTCTCCTTTTCCTGATATATGTTAACGATGTTGGTTCATCAGTAGAAAAAGGGCGACTCGTCCAGTACGCTGATGACACGACTCTCTGTTTCAGCGCGAACTCTACCAAAGAGCTCGAAAAGATAATTTCCATTGATCTCAACAGTGCCATTCAACATTTCCAAAAGCTCAACCTCAGAACAAACGCTGCAAAATCGTCATTTGTTCAATTTTGTTTGTGCCAAACCGATTCAGATCAAAGTCCCACAGTCATGTTGGATGAGACTGAGATTGAAGAAGTCTACTCGACTAAATTCCTTGGAATACACCTGGATCGAGGGTTGACATGGGGTTTTCACGTAGACAGTGAGTGTTCAAAACTAACCTCAGGCATCTATGTCTTGAGACAACTATCCGAATACTGCCCGACTTAGGTACTGATGACGGCTTATTACGGAGTAATTTACCCATACCTTTCCTATGGATTGGCCTTGTGGGGAGGTTGCACAGACGCATACTTTTCTAGAATTTTCATTCTTCAAAAAAAGGCAGTCCGAACCATCGCAAAATTGCACATGAGAGAGTCGTGCAAACCAGCTTTCAAAAGCTTAAAACTGTTGACATTACCCTGTCTCTACATCTTGAATACGTGCATTTTTTTCAAATCAAAGTGCAATCTCATAAGAGGTAGTGACATACACTCCTATGCAACTAGAGACAGAGACAACTACCGAACTGGTAAACACAGAACGGTAGTTTATGAGCGTTTGCCTTCACAGGCAGGAGCCCAATTTGTCAACAGTCTGCCAAATTCGGTCAAAAGTGCCCCAATGCTCAAGGCATTCAAAACGCGTCTGAAACAAGTTCTGATTGCAGAAGCATTTTATAGTACAGACGCGTTTATGGCACACAACTGGGAGGCCCTGTGAACACACAGACCAGAGCTGTAATTGGATAGAATTCGAATGGATGACCTCTGAATGCAAAATTGTATGTTTGAAAGTGACTTTGATGGAATGAATGAATGGAAAATTTTAGACTATTTAATTTATTAAACATTTATTAAAATTTATGACTATTGCAATACAATGTACTTTGTCTGACGCAATAAAAAAGGTTATTATTATTATTATTACAATTGGCTGTATGGCTACAGCGGAATTAGGTTGAGGTACTAAATCATTTCTGGGTACATCAAGGTTTACAGTTGGGTGTTTTTTAACACGTGAGTTTTAAGGTTCGTTGTAGTAGACTTAAACGACATTCTCAAGTCACACATATCACTCTGAGCAATTTTCGCATTTTGATCAAGGATTTCAAAATAGACACGGAGCTAGTTCTTGGTCTTTTGCTCATGATTGAATGTCTACTGTGACACTTCTAAATATACACAACATCTAATGTATACTTCAAAACAATAATACAATCGTGCACATCATGAAAAGTATATTCAAACAAAAAAGCTTAATAATCAACGAACAACATTAATAGAGTGGTAACCTAAGGAAATATTTGATAAAGGCTGGAAAACCCGGCCTGCAGGTTAGGTTTTGGTTAGCGCGAAAAACACACACAACACAACTAGACTAGACGTTGACGTTGTTCGACTTTGTAACGCTGCTAGCGTAGGGTTGCCATATGGTATTGGGTGAAAAAGAGGAGATCTGGGAATCGCCACCTAGGGGGGGTCCGGGGGGCCCTCCCCCCGGTGTGCGAAAATTTTTGGGAAAATAACTGTTAAAAACACGTTTCCTATGCATAAAACAATATACTTTTGAGATGAACATTTTAATAAACTACAATGATTATTGGGTAAAAATTTGAAGTTTTTAGAAATATATTTAAGTAAGTTACATAGAAAAAAATGTCTTAAACTTAAAGAAACTTATATAAACTTAACTTAAACTTAATCACTTTCATCATCAGTAAGGTCACCCAATGAGACGAGACCAGTGGAAGAACCAGCAGGAGACGATGTATCGTACCAAGTGTATTTTTTTGTCGATCCTATCTGCTTCAATAAATCATTTTTTGACATAAGATATTTGTAGAACTCTTGGCAAGAGTATGACTTAAAATTATATTTTAAACACAAAAGTCCTTTTATAGACTCTACTGTAAGTCTATTTCTTTCTTTTGTCCATTGAGCAGACATGAGGGAAAATACCCTCTGTACAGAGGCATTGTGGCTTGGAATGCAATAGAAATATTGCACTAACTTTAGAAGTTCAGAGTAACAAGTTTTGTCAGGTAGGTTGCTGAAATACTTTACCCATATAAAGTTTATAAACCCATATAAAGAACTTTTGAGTTTTTTCCTGTCCTTTTTAGTACTTTTTTTCTTGTTCTCTTCTTCCTCAGAAGCTTTGACTTCCTCCTTGTGATTTTTTAAAAACTTGGCAAAGTTACAAAACTGGTCATGACATAGTGTGTCGTTAACTTTAAAAGGCGCATTGTCATTCAGAAACAAAATAGACTGCTCAACTTGGTCCCAAAAAAGAATATTGTCAAGTTTCATCCATTGGAATACTTTGAATTCTTCATATTGGGAAAGCCACTTATTTAGATACATAATTGATCCCTCATAAACATTCGAAAATTCCGATAATACAGCAGCACATGAGTTACCTATTCCATCGTTTTCCATCTTTTTCAAGATACTTTTAGCAGCCATAGGTATAAAGTTGTTGTTTTTCCTATCGGTCAAAATATCAAGAATTTCTTCCAAAATAGAAATAGATTCAGCCAAACTATTCTTTTCTTTTTCTAAAGAAATAATCCTTTCATGGAAAACATACATCAGAGAGTGAACATACAATAATCTTATTTCGTTGAAATCATTATCAAAGAAGTTTTTAATGAGAACTGGTACAGATTCTTGAGATTGAAAATAAGATTTCAGTGCTGGGTACATCTGCAAAACTCTATTTACACATGGAAACAGAGACAACCATCTAGTTTTTGAATGGTAGAGTAACTGCCTAAACTCTACATCTACAAAATCACAGAAACTCTTTAACTCCTCTGTACGAACTGTATATATTGAAAAATAATTAAATATTTTCAAAATAATAGATTCCACATCAATTAAAAGCCCTTTATCCAAACCATTTTGAATACAGTTGTGTAGCACATGAGCAGGACATCCGGACCCTATAAGTTTTGGGTTAAGGTCTCTTTTGAGGAAAGTAAACACATTTGTCCCCTGACGTCTGTTAATGCCTCCGAAGTTTGTGTTCGTGTTGTCTCCTGCAAATGCAACACACTTATCTTGAATGTTGAAATTTTTCAGAGTTTCTACAATATATCCAGAGATAGTTTCAGCTGTTTCATTAGGTGTAGATTTAATTTCTATTATCATTGTTGTTATGCCCTCTTTGATAGGATCAAAATATTGGATTAAAATGGGAAATATTTTCGTTGCCTCATGGTTACTGCCATCTGTCGCTACCCCAAAACAGGAAATCCCATTAAAAACATCTATAGTTACATCAATTGAATGGGGAGACAATACAGAGTTAATGATTGCCGCTGTTTTAGTTCTAGCACAAGTAACTGCTTTTGCTATCTTTGAATCCGGAAATAACTGTTGTTGGAGTTTACTGGAGCAATCCATCGAATGAAAAGATTGGTGGTGACTTACAGTGTGGAAAGCCATGGTACCTTCTGCAGCATGCACATTGTCTTCATGTTGGCTGTTCTGTTTGGGTTGTAATAATGACTGAATACTTCTGGTTGATTCTACTGATTTCAAGTTATTTTTGTGCTTGGTTGTGTTTACGTGATACTCCAAATCGAGAGCTCCTGTAACAAAACATGTTGTTTAGTAATTTATTTTATATTAATGTAAGCGCCAACAACAAAATGTCAAGAATATGTCAGAATATGTATGCCTAGCTTACGAAAGGCATCACAAATAAAACGATGTATAACTAGACAATTTGAATTTTAACTTATTAACAACACGTTGTCTTACTCTTACCTTTGTGTGAAATAGAAATGTAAGTGCCAGCAGGGCAGACTTTACACTCCGCCTCAGTTTCGACCCTTCCTCTCTTGAAAGCAGGGAATCTTTCCTGAAGAAGTTCGTTGAAAATACAGTTGTATTTTTTACGTTTCTTACTTTTGTTGTCTTCCATCACAATCACTAATAATTAACAGTGTAATGTACACAATACTCGTAATGGTTGATCCACTCACTCGCCTCTAATAATGCTGTCTGTCGTCTGTCTCGCTCTCGCTCGGGCCCGGTCGGATGATCAGTTCACGGCGCCGCCGCTCGGTTTACTTCGGCTGTCGCGCCAGTCTAGCCGAGTGACAGCGAGTCAGCGACGAGCCAAATACGACCACTATGACGTCAGCCCACAGCCGGCGCTCTAATAATTCGCGAATGACGAATGTAGGTGAACGCGAAAGCTTAATAATTTGCCGCCGACACAGATCCAGAGAGTAATGTAAATAGTTAACAACAACATGTGCGCGTTATATTATGAACCTTTTGAAAAATTGTAAAAAAGAAGAGATTTCTTGTTTGATGGGTAACTTCCCCGGAGCTAATTTTCTACCTTCAAATCCGGTAATCTCAGGGGAAATCCGGTGATATGGCAACCCTATGCTAGCACTACTCACTAGGAGTGGTAGTTTAGTTGATGTCATTTTAGTAGGGTATATTTCCTTGGGTTTTTTATAAACGGTTTTGCTCACTTAGATGGGTCCTTTGGTTATTTACGGTTGTTTGGCCGCTACCTTGGCGGCCTTGCCGGCCGACCGAGAAAGTGGACCTCCAGACAACCAGTCGCATATTTCCTTGTGTTTTATATAAACGGTTTTGCTCACGCAGTAGTATCCTTTGGTTTTTTACGAGGTTTGGCCGTGTGCCAGCAAGTAGCTGTACTTGTGGCGTGTGTTGTAAATTCAGCTACTGCGTCCAGCAAGTAGGCTCTGGACTTAGGCTGTGGACTGAAAGACAGCAAAGTCGTGGACGAGACGTGCAAGGTCTAGCTATGTGCTTGTCTGCCGCTGCTGCTACTGTATAAAACAAGATAAAGGAGGAAAACAAAAAAAGATTACCATGGTATTACGCATTTATTTTCGCTACAGGAGCTGTGATCATATTTTGTACATTTTGCTATATGTGACAATTTACGTTCGATGACTGCTGATAGGAGTGACGTCAGTTTCGCAATGCGAGCTTCAAACCTGATTCGGTCGGCAGCAACAAAAATCCATGGGGAAGTTCTGTCTTCTTCTTCTTCATATATAGTATGTACTGCGGTGACTAAAGGATTGGAGAATTTCAAGCACTGCATAATTTGACAAGTTCAATATCGCATACCTGTTTGGGTTGCTTTAAAAAGGTTTCCTCCGCTTCCTTTTCCGACTTCTGTCGCCTGTACTGAATGTACTTACAGAACGGCGAGTTGAACTCATGATCATGAGCTATGTCATCATAAGGTTCCCACCTAAATAAAATGACTCCACAGTAAACACACTTTGTGCTGTCCACAGTGTCGGCAATCCTGACAAACCCATGTTCGGCCAACTGTCGAGGAGTGGGTGTTGTATGTTTCCAATCAGTGAATGTCTTTTCACGCACCGACACCTCAGTCATGTCGATCTTGGACAAGTTTTGCATACACCAAGACGCCATTTTGCTAACATTGGTCTGTGTACAGTTAAATCCAGAAGCGTAGATGCCATGCCAAAGACACGGAGGGTCTTCTTCTTCTTCTTCTTCTTCACTATCCTCAGTCGGGATTAGTTTCTTTGGCAAACGTGGACATCCCAATTCTTCCAAACTGAATACAACGCGCCGGTTGTCAAACAGTCGCCCCAGTACCTTTGCTTTTCCAGAGTCGACGTGTAGAGTAGTTCTATGTCAGCACAAGTGCTTTGCAGCGCTTCACCCAGCATCTTGTAGTCAGTGAATCCAGCATCAAAATCCAGCCCGTGATAGTGCTTACTGAGCCATCGGTTACGGTGCACAATGTCATTCCAGCCTGAAGGAGTGTTTTATTTTGGTAGTCTAAAGATCCAGTGTTGATTACACATGGTTTTAACGTCCATAATGGAGAGCTCTTTAATTATAGACGTACCGTCCTTGGCGGCAAAAGCGCTAAAGTCGATGACTGCCTTCCTGATCATGATGCTGCACTGCCTGTAGCGCAACCTCAGCCCACCAATTTATAGCGCTAAGCCATGCCCTAAACAAGTTTGCGAACAAGATTTGTAGAGGGATCGTAGGTAAATGATTTATCGTGAATAATTAGACAGTATGCACAGGTGTTTTGAGAAAACTGGTTCGCTGCCTCAAAATCAATGCGTATATCAACATGTGCGGATTTCAAGGTCTCGTTTTGCTTAGAGCAATCGATCACTACAATAGGCGCGATTCTTTTAAACAGTTCTTTGCTCAACAGTGGGCGCGTAATTGTTCCATAATAACTCTCTTGGAAACGAGTATACATGTCGTACAAAACTGCGTAATGATTGTTTCCAAAATCTAGTTTTAAATCATACGGATACGAGATTGAGTTAAGATGTAATTTTAAATTGGTCAAATCACAATGATCAAAGTGAGCAGCATTCTTTTCCATTTCGTTTCTTCGGCTCGTTTGAAAAGCCACGATCACATACCTTGGTTTTTCCAGTTGAGAAGCAGTCTTTACAGCCCACGTTTGCCGTGAAGTATTTGGCAGCGCTGGATACTCGTACAATTCCCTTGACCTGTACTCCACAGGTATGCTAGTACCTCGACTCAAATACTTTAGCAGCTGCACACGCTGCTTATCGCTTAAAGTTACGTAAGGCATTCGCCAGTTTAACTTCTCCAACTTAACTTTAATGGATTCCACAGTGGCAGTTGGTGTGTCCTTATCCCACATAACAGCATTCTTGTCACCAGAAGACCTAATTAATACCAGCTCATGGCGTGCATTTACCATAATCTTCTTGTAATCCTCGGCAAAACCAAAAAGTCGGTTAAGAGGTATACAAAAGCTAAAGTTCCCCTTTTTGTCAACATTATCTTCATCAAGTCTGTACAACAGATTAGCAGACGTAGAAGCCCAACAGCCGGTACTCTTTAGTTCTAATTCACTCAGTGACGCATACCCCTTTAGTGTAGTATTAATACCAGGATTCTTCACCCTGTCAATCTCTACACCGTTCAATTCATACCGCATCTCGTCAAAGAGAAAAGCTATTGCGTTATTGACAAACTTTGTTTCGGCAGTAGCGTTGCCATCGCTTAAAAGTGGCTTACCCTCAACATATAGATAAGAAAGAGATGGTATTACACACAAATCCTGTTGCTGTATTGGTATACGTATTTCATCATTATTGTTCAAAGTCATTAAAGCGTAGGGAAGATGAGTATGCCACTCCATATGTGTGACCGTATCATCAAACGGCATACTCTGCATAATGTCTAACACATCGTTCACTATGCAATGGTAGTATATCCTAGGGATTGCAAGAATCTCCGATGTGTACGTGTTAATCGTTTGACAGATTGATTGTCACTAGTAAACTTATATCTGCGCGCCGCCATTAAATAGGTTGGCTTCCTACTACTCCAATAAACGAAACCCATTACTGTTTTCTTAAATGCAGCCGTATCGTAATATGTTCTCCACGAAAATTCACCAATTTACCGTCTTGATTAGTAATCCTTAGGGTGACGTTATTAATATTATGCACGGTGACAGGTACAAAAATGACTGGACTCGGGATTTCTACCAATTTATAGCCGGCCGGCATGGTGGGAAAGAATTGATAAATATCATGGGCCGGCATTCCATTAACATAAGAACCAGTAGCAATATTACATTCAACACGAATCGTGTTGATCCGAAAGATGTCCACCATTCCACCTGACCGGGTTTAATAACCTCTTTCTTAAACCCCAGCAACCCACCAATTGAGTTCTCCTTTGTAAAGTCCACTGAAACTGAGGACTTGATGCTCGCTTGGAGAGTGCTGTTGCTCACGGTTATTCGTACGACAGGTCTGTCGGGTAACTTACTCAGTTCAGCCTGTATATAGGCAGAAATCTGATCAACACTATACGTACCCTCTGGTATAGAAAGTACCCCATCGGCACCATAGTGAAGTAGATTGTTTGTACTGTCCACATTAGGTATCGAGTTGTAAGTCTCAAGACTAAGTAGACCCACTTCCCAAACGTCGTCGTCATCAGTCAAATGTATGGGTGGAAAAAATTCCGACCCAAGCTCCGATTTTGTTCCGCTGAAAGTGAGCGTCAGAGACATGACTGAGTAAAACACTCGCAAACATAGGTTAATATGCAATTTATTAGGTCAGCAAAAATGCCAAACATAGGTGTCCACAAATTGTGCTTTCTGTGTGTACAGACTGGTAGTCAGTACGATTGTAAGATATAAAGTTGCCCTTTAGGTAGCGTTGCACTTCTACTGGAGGCTGTAGATCTCCTTAACTATCAAAGTAATCAACTCGATTGCCTTTTTTCTTGAAACAGACTGCTGCTGTTGAGATTCACAATGGTAGACTCATTTTTCCAAGGTCGTAATGGCAAAGCATCCCGCATAAAAACTCCTCTAAAATTAGGAATTGCAAAGAGCTGAGCGTAGAACGTCAAATCCTTGTCGTACAACGCACGGTTGGGCAACAACTTTAATAGTTTTTTCGCACCGCTGAATAGGGTGTCATGTAGAGACCAAGACCCTTTCGGTATGGTTGTAAGTAGAGTCCTTTACCACGTCGTAAAGCAATCGCTTCCATAGTCTCATTGTGGCGTTGATGCTCTGCCAGCCTTTTTGAAGCATCTTTAATTTCAGCAATGGTCTTGGCCACTTCGGCCGCACCCCCTGCCAAACTGCCAATAGCACTAAGGCCAGCAAATATCGGCAGTAACGGTAGAACCCCTCCACTTTTTTGCAACGCCAAGACACGTTTTTTTTCATTCTCCTAAAGTTGTTGCCATCACTATATTTCTTCTTCAGCCGCGCAATAGCGTTCAAGGCTATCTGCGCTGTACGTTTTAACGTTTTACTGCTGTTGTCCTTTCTCCCAATTACAGAACCACGTATGGCCGCCTTGGCATGGCTGACTATCTTTCCAAAAGTCAAGCCCTTCTGTTTCCTTCTCCTTCCCTTTGTACCACTACCCATCGCTGTTTTCGCCTTCATTGCGTTTGTTACAAACCAAGCTGCTGCCTTTTCCCCAAACGGTACGTCTCCCGTCTTGTAACGCCTCCAAGCCTTATCTGCCAATACGCGATCCGCCTTGTGTCGTGACTCCAAGTCCGTAAGCGATGTCGTGTTCTTTGCACGCCTCGTCTAGCGGGTTAATACCACGGTCACCTCTTGCTAAACGCTCCTGGAGCCTAGTTTCTGGACCGCAAAAGTTATAACCGCCCAAATGCAGTTCAAAAGGAAGCCTGTTGATTACGCTATTAATTAGCCCTCTGCCTCCGTAGCGCGGTTTTCTCATAATGAAACAACTTCTACAAGACTAGCTCTTTATATAGGAGTTGCATCAGTCAATGCAAATCATTGTAACGGTGAAATTCAAAAAGCAAAGTACTACATTCGTCATAAACACCGATGTGCTGGACGCTTTACTAAAAAGAAGCAGTCCACCTTGTCCTCCAAACATGGACCACTGTTGCCAGCAAGCATTCGTTGTGTCATATGTGGTCCATTTAACTGTGGTAAGACTAATTTAATGTACAGACTAATTGTCGACCCTTTGGGCCTTAAGTTTGCCAACCTGTACGTGTACAGTAAATCATTACAACAGCCGAAATATCAACTGTTGGCACGAATGTTCAAACTAATACCGGAAATTGGTTACTTTACATACAGCGACAGTAAAGATGTACTTGACACTTCGCGCCCAAATTCTGTAATAATATTTGATGATGTAGCTAGCGATGGAAGTCAAGAGCAAATGAAACGCTTCTTTAGCATGGGTCGACATATGAATACGGATTCTTTTTACCTTACTCAACGTACGCACGCCTACCCAAACATTTATTGCGAGACAATGTAAACCTTATTATGCTGTTCAAGCAGGATGAACTGAACTTGAATCATGTGTACAGCGACCATGTAAATGGTGACATGACCTTTGATCAGTTTAAAGAACTATGCAAAGAGTGCTGGGAACGCAAATCACCCTACGGATTTGTCACCATCAACAGGGACTGTGAAAAGAATAATAGTCGCTACAGATGCGGTTTAGACACGTTCATTAGCGATATATAAAGGACCTAAGAGCGCGTGCTTGGCTCATTTTAGCACAATGAACAGACGTGTCGAAGAACTTAATCGAGAGCGAAAAGTAAAGGAGGAACTTATCAAAATGACTAGTGCGGTACGAAAGAAATATAAAGATCTGATGTGCAGTACCGACGATATGACACGGTATTTTAAAGAAAAGGCCAAGCCGATTGTACTGCCGCTACAGAAAACTGTACAGGAAGCATTACAAAACGTCCCAACACCACCACCGTTTAGTGTAATAAAAGAGATAAAAAAGGAAGCAAAGAAAGAGATTAATAAAGAAGAGGAAGAAGAAGATGGGGAAACGAAGACTTAAACAAAACTATGGATACATCGACGCAGACGGATGAGGGTGTAATACCTATTGTACGGGCATACTTGAACAAATTATCTGATCCAAAAGAACGTATCCAGCTCGATAGTACGTACGGTGTAAGAGCAGATGGTAAGGGAGGAACTGTAACTGGCAATTCCAAGATTGCTTTTGAAAAGTTACGTCATTGTGCGAAACCGTAAGTACAAAGCTACAATTGGCTTGTTGGAACTGTTGTTTAAACAAAAGCCAAAAAAGGATCTACTTGACGTAGACGATTTGAATGCATACAAAGAAATCCTAATGCTAACAAACGCGCATCGGCAAATGTATTCTGCCGAAAAGCCAGTAAACCGCAATAAAGGTAAAAAGTACCTGTCTGTAATCTCTGTCCTATTTCCTACGCGTCAAAAGACAGAGGAAAAGTACAGGAGGAGGAGGAGGGGGAAGCGGTAGCAAAAGGTTCAAGTAGTAGATTGGTGGCAGAAATAGACCCACTTTTACCTTTGGATCCAAGATGGCGGCGCAGTGGTACCAACCCTCCCCCTCAAATTTCCCTCAAATTCCCAAATTTCCCACACATTTCCCCCAAATTAACCAATTTCCCTCACATTACCCACATTTCCCCCCTCCCCCCTCAAATTTCCCTCAAATTCCCACATTTCCCACACATTTCCCCCAAATTACCCAATTTCCCTCACATTACCCACTTTTCCCCCCAAATTACCCTCAAATTTCCCTCACATTACCCACATTTCCCCCCAAATTACCCTCAAATTTCCCTCACATTACCCACATTTCCCCCCAAATTTCCCACACATTTCCCCCAAATTACCCAATTTCCCTCACATTACCCACATTTCCTCCCAAATTCCCTTGTTATACTATATAAGATACACTTTTTATGTCCAATATAGCGTCTTTTTCCCTGTTAGACTATATAAAATGCACTTTTTTGTCCAATATGGCGTCTTTCCCGCCCACAACAACTCACACCCCGTGGGAAAATTCCCTCCCCAAAATTCCCTTATCCAAGATGGCGGACTATACACTATAATAAATGTAAAAAGATGACAACCAGATCCAATATGGCGTCTTTCCCTCCCAAAATTCCCCCCAAAAATCCCTTATCCAATATGGCGGTCTTTACACTATAATAAATGTAAAAAGATGACGACCGGATCCAATATGGCGGTTTTTCCCTTCGGGTACCTACTTCCGGCGACTGTTGGCTACCTTCGTACGCTATGCACACGCCGTCTGCTGCTCGGGCGCCGCATGCGCGTTGTTACTCTACTCATATATACACCATAACAAATTTAATATTTCATACACTATAATAACATTAATACCCTATGTGCTCGACCCGATCGTAGCGCTACCAACAGCGAAACATAAATATATATTAAACAAATTAGACAAAAAGCTATCAACCCTTCGTAGTCCAGTGGTTAGCGTACCCGACTCGACAAACAGGTGTTGGGTCTATGTCAGTAAGTAGTTCAAGACGTATGTCTGTCATTTTTAGCATGGAATTCCATGCCAGTCGGATGCGGAACCACTAGGACACAATGTTGTTTTTTTAATTCGTGCAACTAAATGACTTAAAACTTCCACAATAAAAAAATAACACACAAAGTGCACCATTTATTTATATGAAAAGCATAGCAAAAATGCATTTGTGGTTTATGATAACCGCTACGACCTCGCCTGATTAGGTTGCCGCTTCAATCCACACTTGTTCAGTTTCACACAAAATGGAACGGTCTCCAGAAACTCTGTTCAACCTAGCTGTTGCAAAGGTAATGACAATGTATAAAAAAGAGTCCGAAATCGCTTCAGCTACCCCTACCCAATTCCATCAAGACGACGCTTCAGCAGAGGACGGAGGAAGCTAACATCGACGAGGCATTATTAGATATATGGGATACTACGAGTGCAGAGTAAAGACCTTCCAACATTGGTCCTCCTTTCGGGCACACACGCCAGAGGAGCTCCGTTCGTTCAAGAGTTGCTCGATGAAGACTTGACCTGTATCGGTGGGTTACAAAGTGATTTGTGAGCATTGTGGCTTTGAAATGGACGATAGGGACCTCCTAGGTCTCACTCCTCCCAGAAACAGCATAGAGTGCTGGTACCTCGGTTATGGTCGTCACAGCACCTCTAAAAGAATAAATCGAAGAATAATATGGTTTCCCTAACTAACCCTTAGTATCCCCCTTAGTACCCTTAGTAGTAAATGTCTCTAAAAGTAAACCTTTTTTCTAGTAATTTTATTTTTTGGAATTTTTTTAATTTTTAGGAGATGGCAACTAGTGTGATTTTTCGGAAGGCCATCACTTTCTGCAGCGGTGGAGGGGCTGCAGAATTAAAAAAAAACCCTTTTCCAATTGATCAGATGATCTTGTAGAGAACGCACATCGAGGGGTGTATACCTTTTTATAGTATTTTAATTACAATGTAAATTTGTTATTTTAAGTTAATTTGTAGTATTCAATGTCTTACAAAGTACCACTATCAAATCAGCGTAACCCGGTGACCTCTCCGTAAGATTAACTGTCTCGCTGATTATAAGACTGTTACTCATTTCCGCTAGTTTGTTTTAGTAGATATATAGAAAATAAAAATCATATTTAATTTAGTATTTAAAAATCGTAGGGAGAAGTTCTATTACAGATATTTTTAAAGTCGTACAATATTTAAATGTTATTTAGGAATAAAGTATGATAATGTTAATTATTAGATACTGAAAACTCTATAAAAAATACTGTCTAGCCAACTGATGTATTTGTATGGTATATAATTGTCCAAGTTCAATTTTTCAGATGCAATGTTTCATTATGTGTACTTCTGGTAGTAAGATAGATATAAAAAGTCATATAATGTAATACAAATCTGCAAAGAGCGGAAATTTCATCTCTACATGCAAATTCTCAACAACCAAAATTTATTTATTAATTATACATATATCCTTTACACTGTTACCTACCTATACTTATCTATCGAATCGCGGTTGGGTACATACTTAACACTCTAGACAACCTACAATACACGTTTTATTTAAAAATTAAGGGGCAGCTATTATTTATATTAATTATTTACTTATTTTATATTAAATACACTGTTAACTCTTTGATCCTTCAACTACAGTCTACTTCTGGATACCTTCGTATTAACCTGGCATCCTCTAAACCTAACACGCTAGCTTAATGCTCTTACCCTAGAGCCCTCATGCCTAACTGAACTATCCAACTGTACTTACAAAGTCTACTCGGGCTTTATCGATCCGTTATTGGTCACAAGCTTCACATTTTCTTTCATTAACTATAACAATTTCCTATTTTCACTCACCTTTGCGTGCATGTACATCTTACCTAGGTTACATTACTTACTCTCGGCTACTTTTATTATCAAATACCTCACTTCCCATCCACGTTCCTATCCAGAACCCATCAGCCCCCCCTACATAACGAAACTAGCACACCTACCTTCACATCCAACATGGAGTGGAACCACTCGAACTCGAGGTTATTTTTTATTAACTGATCAGGTTTCCACACTACCCAGGAGGTAGGGTTATTGCACTCTGTGCAAATGCGCGTTAGGAGTATTTTAACGTGCCTCCTTCTCCAGTAGACCTATGCACGATTTAAGGAACTTAAAGATCCTTAAGCAGATACTCTGCTTCCCACTGAATAGGTGTTTGTTTCATAAACAGTTCTGTTATCCCTCTCAACACGCAAAACATTCTCCAAAAATATTCGTCTTTAATAAAATCCACTTTGTTATGTGGAAGATAAATTAATATTGTATATTGTAGCTCTAACGAAAGCTTGCTGATGAGCATGTCCAACGACTGGTTGTTGGAGGCCATGTTCAACACACTACAGAGCAAGTGAGGAAATTGATTCAATTTCCCCAAATATCTACTAACTGTGATAAAGATTGTTTATTGTAACTTGCCCCATCCATCGCAAGTTACAGTGATAGCCACTCCATAACAAAATGCTACCTCCCAGTTTTATTTATTGTTTTTGATTTAACCAGTTTTTTTCACGGTGAGTATTTAATTCCTCACTACCCTCAAGTACGCTGAAGGCAAAACTTAAGGGCATTGCCCAATTCCCATGGGACGATAGAGGGCTGGTATCCCCCACAGGTATTTTAGTGTAATGAGCCCCATCCTCGCTCATTACGGTGGTAGCCAACCAAACAAAATGCTACCTCCCAGTATTATTTTTATGTTTTTTTGGGTCCCTCTGTAAGTAAAGACATCACTTTACTTGGAGAAGCCTTTCAATGTGACGTACAGACTTACAAAGGTTTTTTTTTTTAACCATTGTAGACCGTACAGAACACTTTACTTGGAGAAGCCATTTCAATGTATTCCATCAGTCTACACGGATTATTTTTTTGATTCTGTTTTTTTACAATAGGTTTTTGTGTTTATTTAATCCACAATCACTTCACACCCTGGACTTATGAGTTTTACGTCAGCCATAGAGTGTAACATTCAAGCAAACTGTACAAGGGCCCAGGCTGCGACTTGAGGTCTTACGGGGTTTAATCCACCTCCAAGCTGCAGGACCGTCTCAGGTCTTACACGTTTTAAAGCTGCCTTAGAGAACAGTCGGACATTTTTTTATTAAATTTGGGCCGTCCCCACCTTGTCAGTTCATGTCCTGGTCTTACGGGGATTAGCCCAGCCATAGGACGCAAATTCACTCATCTACTTCACACACACGTTTATAGTGTTTAATGAAAAAAGCTCCACTTACATTTTGATACAGTATAATATTTTCCCATTTCACTTTGTCTTTAAATTCCTCGATAAACAGTTCCGACAAAGACTGGTATCTACTTATAATTCCCCAACAATCTACATCAAAGTTTGGTGACATTTCCCTCAGTACATCTTCTGTAAACTTTATCCTTTTTAAAATCAAACCCCAGTTTACTCTATGCTGGTATATTCTTAACATATCTAGTGAAAAGTCATAGTGGCCTGACAGTATGTCCCAATTAACGTACCTGTCAAATTTAATTATAAAACCATCGGTTAAAACACCAACTGGAGCCTTCGGCTCCTTTGATAACATGGTCCATGTATCTTCCATGTTGGTTAGAGATATAATGACCAAATTAAAGTTCAGACAGCCTTTTATACTCTTGCTGTGCAGTGGCACACTTTATTGTCAGTAAAGGCTTGAAATTCAACTACCGCAGCCATTGACTCTATTAATTTCACAAGTTAATCTGTTAAAAATGTGCGGAGATGGACTTTGGAATCCTCCACAGAGATATTGTTTTATAATGTCTTCCTCATAAAACAACTCTTTCATTTCCAACTGTATTAATGGAAGGTTGGAGATAAACTGTACCCACTCACCTGAATTAAGTGTCAAATTGCTACCTGGGTACTGAGCTCGTTCGCTCGGATTAAGTGTTAAAGTATTCCCTAGGAAAACATGCGGTGCTCCAAAAATCGATAAAACTTTAACAACTTCCTTTTCGTTAATTTCCAAATAAAATTTATTATTATCTATTAGGGCTTTAGAAATGTTATCAAAATTTACACAAAACTGATTAAAAACATCAAACGACCAAAACACGTAGTCATGCCTTCCCCTGAACATTACCCCAAGACTATAGTCTCGATTTTTAAAAATTCCAACGGTAATTGATTTCGAAAAGTTTTCATTTAGAAAAAAGACCCGTTTTAAAAAAATACCATTCAACATATCGATTGGCTCCAAGAGCTTAGGTAGCGTGAGATACTCGCCTAGCGGCTCCATTCTTTCAAATGAATGAAATACCACTGCCATCCACTAATGACCCCTCCGCCACCCCCTTTCCACGAACTGTTTACGGCTTGGGCATTGTGTTTTTATACCAAACAACCTCGTCCTGCAAACGGTCTGCGACCCACCCATTTACCTCCTGTGGTGGGGGAACATAGGTTGAATCACTGAGCATAACCCGATCAATGTGGTCAATAAGGTAAGGCTCTACACAGGACAACTGTTCAACGTACCGTGAAATGCAAGGCAATAAGCTAACAAAATTCAACCATTCCTCTTTAGTGAAAAGTATAGATGTTTCATTAAACTTATCGCATAGATCTACATGGGGTTTTTGGTATATGTTACGGATAGTGCATTTAATGTCTTCATCAATAAATCTCTTTTGATGACCACCTTTGTTACATAGATCATGAGTAATTGAAGGTTCCAATTCTTTCAACTTTGTGAACTGCATTTTGTTTAGCAAAATGTATTTACGCAAACCTTGCTTGTAAAACAAAATACCCACTTGAGAGATAAACTCTTCAAACAAACCCACGGTGACAACTTTGGTAAAATCGGAGGTTAGATTGAACATAACCTTTAAAAAAGCTGTTAAATCTTGCTTCGACATATCGATTGGCTTACGATCGGCACCTGTGGATCCTCTCAACTGAATAAATTAATTTAGTTTGATTATTATATATTATTCTTCCTCCCCCTTTTATTACATTACCGTTCTTACTGTACATGTACATCGTGAATTATGTAAGAGCTGTTTCGACATGTACATCGTGAATTATGTAAGAGCTGTTTCGACACAGTTGTTTCCCCATCCCATTGTTTTGTAACGAAATTGTTTGTGTACCTTGTTGATCTCACAAGAATGTAATTCAAAATTTAACTGATGAAAATATACGTATAAAAATACTTTTTATACACAAGTCTGTATTTATAAGTATATTTGTTTCTTGCTCAATAATTGTCTATGTACTTGACATCTACACACGTACATGATGACCTAGTAATTCTTTTGTTTAATAATAGACTAGATATGATTCTACGACTATCTGTGAGGAAATGTATATATATCACTAAACTTGACCTCTAGGGTTAACATGCAGTCCGTCTGGTGCCAAGCAAAGAATATAACACTGACCTCAAAGGTCAGCTGATATCACAAAGATTGCCACAAAGACTGTGAATTATGTTCACGTGTTCATCAATTATTGCCTTGGGTTAATGTAGGGAAACCCATGTATTGTGTTTACCGTCGTATCCTGTCCATTTAACTTTGTTTCCTTTTTTTCTAAGTACTTTTTCAACCAGGTATACATCATCTGTTTTGGATTTTTCGTAGAAACTCCCTTTGATGACGTCACCAGTATGGTCTATAAAAATAATAGAAATAAAGTTTACTGCCTCCCTGCCAATTGTAAAGCTTTACTTAACATACATTCGTAGGAAGTCATTAGATGACGTTGTCATCTAGGACCCACTGTCCCATAACCCTTCCGGAGGCATTCAATCTGAGTTGATCGTAATCACACTCCTCATGTAATCACCATCTAACCCTTATCATAAGGTCTAACAGCCATATTCCACTTGTCATGGTCAGGTCTGTAGCACCTTCATTCATACATGTCCACTAACCGTACCATTACAGTATAGGATAGGGCACAGTCACCATATGGGTCTATGGTCACGTCCGTAACGGATCATAGCACCCGGACTTAATTCATCTCACACCAAGAGTTATGGTACAGAATTAATGTATGTTCAAAAATGAATACTTTTAATTTACATTTTTTATGTATTAAAGTAAGCTGATATTTCACCTATTTGGTGAGTCACATCCTGTAACATTGTAGACTTTGCATGTACATTGAAAGTTATATACAAAAAACTGTTCAATATTTTAACAAACTTCCGACGTAGTGGGATCGATGCCATTAGTGCGATAAGGATGGATATGGTGGGGAGGGAGTGGTGGACAGTCATGGAGAGGATAGCGATTAAGGAGGACGACTTACGTCAAGATGAGTTTTATTTTGTAAGGTACGTTTTTATTTTAGTTTTGGTTTTTTAGTTGTGTAATCATGATCGTGTTCTAAAGCTCGTTTTTTGTTAATTAAATGGTGTCCGTATGCTAGTGTATCAATACCGTTTTCCAAAATGTAGCGTTTGTCGTCAAAGGGGGAAAGTGATAATTTTGAAATGTGTTGTGTGTAAATTTTATGTTTTTCACTACGGATGTTTAGAGCGGATGTTGTTTTTGTCAAATGATTAAGCAAACAGTCTTTGTACATTTCGTGTTTCAATTGTTTTTTTTATCGCGACTCGGGGGACACCTTTGGCTACCTTCTTTTCCTCTAGATTAGAATTTAGAACGGAGTAGCATTTCGCTCTCAAGCCAATTATTTCCCTAGCCGGATTTGAGTTTAGTTCATTTTTAAATTTTCTTAACGCTTTTTTGTTTACATCACTTTAACATTGGTGGCTAGGTGGATAATCGGACGTGTCAAAAAGGTGTAATTCGTTTTTCATATCTGTGTAATCGTCGGGAGTATATACGTTGTAGAATAGTGAGTCTGTGTCAGTCATACAAAGTTTTATGTTTTTCCCATACTTTGCAATTGCCCAGTTGTAGTGAAAGTTGTACATTATTGATTTTGAAATTTCCAATACTGTAAATCCAACATAAATGGGTCTGTTTAGGAAAATTGTTTGTTTTTTTAAAGCCAATCCCGCGATATCTTTATTGTATTCGAAAAATGTTTTAAGTTTGGGACTAGCTGTCCATTTGACCAATTGTTTTTCGTTATTTACTAGTTTAAAATCAATACGCGACCTAACATTTTCCAATGATTTCCCGTACGTAGCGTTGTTCATTAATTTAAAAAAAAATCTTTTTCAAAATTATTTTTGGCACATTTTCTTTTTTCTGTATTAAAATTTATAAATGAGGCTAACCAGGCAGACTGTTTAAAACTTAGAGCTCTGTGAATTTTGGTCAGTACAAGTCCAAGTTGTAAGTAAAGTTTTAGAGTCTTGTAGTGTACAACGTACTTGGTTTTGTCACACAGTGTGGTTAGTAATTTTTCAGTTTTGGGTGGTTTATAGTTGAGTTCATGAAGTAGGTCCTTACAGTAGGGGGAAAGCATTTCGTCTGTCACTATTTTTCTTTCTGGGGCCAGGGGAAAGTCGGAATGTAAGTCATGTAGGTGGTCAGGGTAGTGTAAGTCAACTTCTAAAATGTAACCGGTGTCGGAGTCGTCGGGTACTTTTGTAATGTCAATGTTTCGGGGGTCAGTCCACAAAGTCAGACTCTGGGAGTCTATCAGATAAGCTGGTACCGTACAAATTATTGCAATCTAGATAAAGTAGGTAATTAGTCGGTTTTTTGTTGTCAAAGTGTGGTAAGTAAGGGTTGCTGGCCTGGGCGTACCGGTTGGGTATCATGGAGACACCGCCCCGGATCCCAGACTCGACAAACAGGTGTTGGTCAATGTCAGTGAGTAGTTCAAGATGTACGTCTGTCATTCTTAGCATGGAATTCCATGTTAGTCCGGGGGCAGAGTAGACGTTACACGGGTCAATCCCGTAGTAAGTCATACTAGTCGTCCTAAAATTTTCAATCACGTCGGCAAGTAATATTTCGTCTGTGAGTAAGTATAGATCGTGGTACTGTTTCATAGTGGTCATACCAAAGGTTGACCACACAGTCTGTGCGTGTAAGTAGTCCTCGTCAGTGATATGTGTTTTGGTTAAGTCATTGAAGAACGTCACCTTGGGAGGCAGTTCAGTATCGTTAAATTTTGATTCGTCTGTCATGTAAGTGTAGGGAAAGACGCCTTTGCGTAGTAGTAAGTCTGTGTTGGTCATACACTGCCCTAAAATTTTGAATTTTGATGCCCCGTCAGAAACTAAGTTGGACACGAGTGTGTCCAAAGAAGCGTTAAGAAATTGGAGTGAGTCCAAAAATCGTAAAGATTCAAGGGTGACTGAAATGTACCGCTCACTGGTTGTAGCGATACATGACAGTTTTTCTTTTTTGAATTTACCTAACCCTTGGATCAAGTGGTGGCAGTCATAACCTCTGAGGTTATGGAAAAATACAGGAATGTGATTGGGAACTTTATAATTTAGATTGCATGAATTGTGGGCGGGTCCCAAGAACTGCCCCGTTAGGTGATTATGATTGGCCACTTTGTCTCCGTGTAAAGGTTTTTGACAAAGGTGACAGGTGGTAGCATTTTGGAAAATAATTTTGTCTTGTGGAGACATATTGATAGGAATATTCTTTTTAATAATTGGTAAGAGTTCCTCAGACTCATCAATCAAACAATTTAGAAAAGTATCTACAACATCGGGGCCGCTATAGACTTTAGGTTGTTTTACTGGTTTGCCATCACTGTCAATAATTACATAGCAAAAACCAGAGGGGATGTGGTGGGCAGTGTTGGTAGTGTGTGAAGTAGTAGGGTCGTTCAGTGCTGTGTCGATTGGAACGACAAAGGACTCAAAGTCACAATAAATGGTGAATGGGACTTTATGTGTTAGAGTGTAATTTGTGAAGGACATGTATTTTTCGTCATCAGTAGGAAGTCTAGTCTTTTGTGCACCATGTGGTGAACACAAAGGTAAGTGGTTAGTAAGTAAGTCATTAGTACGAAATCTGTGTAGGCAGTAGTCACAGTAGTACATAGCTGGGTCGTGTTTGGTCAAGTGAGCTAGCAGTCGGGACATGTTAGTAATGAGACAGTAGTGAGTAGTTGTGTCAGTAGTCAGTAATAGTAAGTTGATGTGGTGAGCTCTAAATTTTTCTTTGGTTATTCTTAGGGGGTAAACTTCGTCTTTTTCAAATCCAAAGACATTTACAGATAAAGCAGGGTTCAATTTTTCAAATTTATCTAAATCGGTAATTTTGACAGGATAGCTAATCCCAGACATGTTTAATTTAGATTCAAGTTTTTTGTAATAACTTACTCGCCTATGTTTATCGGGGTACAATTGGGCAAGTACAGAGTACAGGAAACATTTATTGTCGTCATTTTTAATATTTACAATTCCTTTAGAAGGGTGAGAAATTTTTTTCGGGGTGGGTATGAAAGAAGAGGCGTACAAAGGTTGAAATTTAACAATAAATAGGTCTAGTCGTAAAACATTTTCTATTACCCACCCACTACCTTGACTTACCCACTTAGCCACACTTTCTAAAATTTTGTCTGTAGCCTCAGAGTATTGTACATCTAGAGAATCGGAAGGTAACAAAGGACGAGTTTTGCCGTGAAAGAAAGGTGTTGTTGTGATTTCTTCGTTGTTGACAATTTTGGAAAATTTAATTTGGACCGCGATGTACCATTTTACTCCCCCGAGCCTGTTTAGGTGTTTATTTATTTCGACCATAATTTTATTTTTATGACTAGTAAGTACGTTAAGGAGATCAGGGTCGGAAGTGTCAAATTGACGGGAGATTGTGACTAGGTTATCGTTAATGGCAAAGGTTTCCATCTTTGGTAATTAAATTTACTTCGATAAAAATTAATTATTAAATTAGTAAAAAAAGGGCACAAATTATTTATTTTTACTTTGAAATACCGTACAGAGAACGGTGTCCAAAATAGAATAAAGTTAAAGTGTTTAATATCGAGTAGGAGCAAAGTGAGGATACGTCTGATCAGTACGAGTACAAGAACAGAGGTGATAAAGATTGATTGTGTTGATCGTTTATATAGGGATGGATGAGGTAGGGGTCAATTAGGTCACGCGCCTGTCCAGACATGAAAATCCGATTACGTAATCCTGTGTAGATTCAGACATGAAACTCTGATTACGTCATCCTGTGTGGTAATGGAAGCAGATGTGATAACAGATGACCTTTGAGGTCAAGTGATGTCTAATTTGTTTAATATATATTTATGTTTCGCTGTTGGGAGCGCTACGATCGGGTCGAGCACATAGAGTATTAATGTTATTATAGTGTATGAAATATTAAATTTGTTATGGTGACAATTGTAAATTGTAATCATGATAGAGAGAAAAAAAAGGTGTGTTGAAGTCTGTGTTGTTGCCGTAGTTTAAACATTAACGTTTTAATTAATTTTATGAACTGACTTTGGTTGAAATCATATGAATATTTTCATTTATTGAATTGGACTGTAAATCAATAGTTATAAACAACAATAATATCGTAAGTTAATTGTTGTGTTTCAATAACCTGAACTAACCCTCAAATATCACAAGACCACGTTGACACAAATTAGACGCTACAGACGACACAGCAGACTATGAGTAGAATCGGAAGTATGATCTACTCGTGGAGCAGGCAGGCGTTTACCTATTTCATGCGGCCTACCTGTCTTAACCATTGACTTCAGCCCACTTATTTGTACTGTTTCATTTATTGACTGTAAGCGTCCTGTAGTTCTCAACTGTATATATATATATCTACATTTGACTACCGCTTCTGCCTGGAACTTGCAGGATCAACATTCCAACGCTGATTTGCTGCTGGAAGCTGTCCAAGTCCTTCGCCCTTTATTGACTCTTTAACTATTTTTCTTATTCATAGATGTATTGTTATCGCTAATAAAACTAATTCTATCTGTTGCTCTTGTACCTTAAGAATTGGTAACTTTATCGCTAATAGTATATATTAACTGCTCATAAGTAATTCCAATCAATTAATTATTGTATACCATTAAATTATTATTATGGTTGTAACTCGTTCGCAAGATACAACCAATCGATGTAACGAAACAATTGAAAATGTATTAGAGGATGTAAATAGTCTTGACGACGGATCTGAAATTCTCGTCAGCAATATTTGCTCTGATTTAAAGAAAATAAGGATTAATTATCCCGACTTCAATCTTGGGCAGTTGGAGCCATCTATTTTAAGGTTGATTGCCTCACTTGATAAAGCCTTGGCAGAAAATATCGCAATCAAGAGGATGGCTGATAGTTGCAGACTTCAGGTAGAAGAACTAGAAAGTAAACTGGACGAAGAAAAAAGACGTAGAATCACAGATTTCAATGATTCAATACATATACAAGAATCCATATTGGACGAAAGGGATACATTATTAAATGAAATAGCCAATCTAAAATTAAAAATGAATAGTTTTAATGATAAATTAAGTAATTCTCATGAATTAAATAAGTCACTGCAAATATCAATAGCCGAAAAAGATAATAAAATATTGGATTTAAATTTACATATCAATGAATGTAATAAGAAATTTATACACCTTAATAATTTATATAATAAAATTAAAATACAGCTTAAAAAAACAGAAGAGCATTCTTGGAATTCAAGCAGATGGCTTGATGATAGTATTCTAAATTCATATTTCCAAGCATTCTCTGAGAGTCACAGTAGTTCACTGTCTAAGACAATCTTTTTTGGACCTTCTTTGACTGAAATCATAAAACATGGAGACCACAAGGATATTGTAACTTTGACTGACCAATTGTCATTTCATTCCTCAAATTTTGCATTTTTTTGTATCAATAATAACAGTAAATATTTTAAAGAAGACTCGGGCTCTCATTGGAGTTTGTTGTTTCTAGATCTTATTAGATGCGAAGCTTTTCATTTTGACTCTGTTTCAGAATGCAATCATTCTGTAGCAGTACAAGTTTTGAATAAACTAAATATTGACATCTCCTGTCTTAAAGAAGTAGAGTGCACACAGCAGAAAAACAGTTTTGAATGTGGCATTAGTGTGCTAACTTATACTAAACTTATAAATGATACTTTTTGTAGTAAAAAGTCTTCTGTTCAACAACCTTTTCTTAACTGGTACCACAGTTTATTGTATCCAAATAATATTATTGTACCACAGTTTATTGTAAATAGTAACTATAAGGAGAGTACCAACGTAAAACATAAAGATATAGTTAATATGTCTGAACATATTCCTACTGACGATACGTGTATGCTTAATACGAGTGAGTCATTTGCATATGACAGCCCTTCCTTAGTCGTAAATACTCTAGTTGAAGGTTCCTATTCTAAAAGGGTTTCACCTATTAAGATGACCAAGAAAATAGACGGTTGGACTGTGATCAAGCCCAAGGCCAAAACAACCGCCAATAAGATTAAAACTAACGCTAAGTCCCTGACGCTTGTAAATAGATTTAATGTTTTAAATCATAGTAATGAGGGCTCAGTAATAAATGAGTGTAATGTGCCTCAAGCCAATGAAAAATACTCAAAAAATAAAAATCATAGAGCCAAAGAATTAATAAAAAATTTTACAGTAAATAGTTACATTACTGATACATTAAAGAAAAATTCAAAAACCCAAACCCACCCAAACTGAGCAAAGTAATATGAACACTGTTTGTGATGCCCAAGCTAAAAACTCGGAGTCTGACCGAGGGGAGGACATTCCAAATCAAAAAAACATTCGCTTGTTTTCAGATAGTCATGGTAAAAGATTAGCTTCCTTACTTGTCTATAATCAGCCAACGCTTAAAGTTCGTGGCCATACCATTCCAAATGGGAAAACTTGCCATGTTCTTCGTTCGGCTGTCTCTGAGTTGGAGGAATTGGGCAAAAATGATTGTTTGGTGATTATGACGGGCACAAATGACCTTCAATATAATATTAAGAATAACGACATGATTAATCAGATTGAATCTTTTTTGCAGAAACCAACAAGATGTAGTGTTTGTATCATGGGCATACCACTTCGGTATGACACTTTGTCTTTTAATAAACACATTTGCTATCTCAACAATCAATTACAAAAGGTGTGTTTGAAATATGATCATGCCATTTTTATGTCAATTTCACATTTAAAAAGGGGTCTATTTACAAGGCATGGTCTTCACTTTAACTTATCGGGTAAGCGGGTGCTGGTGGAGTTAATCAGTCATGTAATAACATCACACACTCCACAAGCAATAGTTAAACCAAAAACCCATTCCATCCTACAGCAAGTGGGTAAACTTCCTTCACATCAAGTAATTAGTAGCAACAAAACCAAAACACTGGACAGATTAAATAACTCTCCAATCTTTGATTCCTCGCACAGTTTTAAATCCAATAATTATAAACATAAAAAATATGCTTGTACTCTTGCTAAACATATTTCACAGACAGTAAAGCCTTCAAGATATTTCAACAATTCTTCAATGCCTTTTTTAAGCAAACTTCTGCCTCCAGAAAGACTAGGGTAGCAGAGGGTTCAGAAAAGAATTACCAAAGGGATTCCAAAAAACAATTCACACTGCTCCACCAGAATGTCAGAGGTCTTGCTGGTAAAATCGATGAGCTTCAATTCTTGTTGGATGAGGTTCGTCCTCATTTGGTTTGCTTATCTGAACACTGGTTGAGGGATTTTGAATTTGCTTCCGTTCACATCCCTGACTTCACCAATACATCAGCCTTCTGTAGGAAGAACATGAAAGGTGGAGGAACATGTATAATTTTGAAACGCGAATGTGAGTATGAGCTTGTTGATACATCTCATTTCTGTCATGAGGGAGCAATTGAATTAGCTGCTATAAAGGTCAAACTCCACATAGGTAAACTTCTTATACTTTCAGTATATAGGCCACCAAATAGCGACATAGATTTGTTCTTCAATAGATTGATAAACTGTTTGGAGAGCATTGTGAAGATTGGAACTATGACTGTAGTAATGGGAGATTTTAATATAGACGATACCAAAGACAATCTGAATAGCTGTAGGTTTATTAATGTCATGTCATCTTTTTCCCTTAAATCACAGGTTAAGTCTTATACGAGAGAATTCAAAGGCTCCAGATCTCGAATTGACCATATTTTTACTGATTTTCCCTCAAGTGATCTTAACTGCGATGTCCTTATTTCTGCAATTTCCGATCATCATGCACAGTTACTTAGTCTGAAAATAGACCTTCAACCGATAGACAAACAAGAGCCCCAGTATTCAATGAAACGTTTTATAAATCACAATAGTATTCGTCATTTTAAATATCTATTGAAAATGGAAACGTGGCAAGAAATATTTTCTTCTGTTGAAATAAATGAAATGACCAATAATTTCATGTCTATTTTGGACTTCCACTTTAATGTGGCCTTTCCATTAAAGAAGACCAAGCTTAAGAAGGTGACTTTTAACAGTAGAATTATATTATCTTCTCAGCTTGCTTCCCTGCGTGACAGAATGAGAAGTCTGTATTATATCAGTAGGGACTCGGATTGGTCGAGTAATGAAAGAAAAGAATATCGTAGAATAAAACGAACTTTCAAAGATAGTATCAGGCAGGAAAAGTCTGTATATTTTTCTAATAGAATACAATCTTCAAATAATACTTCTAAGACAATCTGGGAGATAATTAATGAAAACAGACCATCTCTTAAAAAGCATTCCTTCCAAAATTTTCAAATTAGAGATGGCAACAATCACATAATAAAGGATCCAAATTTAGTATCAAATCTTTTCAATGACTACTTTGCTACTGTTTCTGATCGCGTTCCTGTACCTTTTGTATCACATTCGAATGTTTGCAGCATTCCTTTGCTTAATGAGTCTTTCTTTTTAACTCCTGTTACAGTGAACGAAGTAATCAGCATAATTATGTCACTTAAAACAAAGAATTCGGCTGGTTTTGATGGCATTTCGTCTAAACTTTTGAAAGATTGCTACGATTTCTTAGTCAAACCATTATGCTTCATTTTAAATCATTCATTTAAAACAGGTTGCTTTCCAGATGCTTTAAAAACTTCCATAGTTAAACCATTGCATAAAAAAGGTTCATTCGAGAAGCTAGACAATTTCAGACCAATTGCTTTGATCTCCACTTTTTCTAAAGTGATGGAAAAGGCATTCTGCAATAGGCTGATGCAATTCTTGTCAAATCATAATTTAATTTACAGGTATCAATTTGGATTTCTTAAAAATAGATCTACCTCTCATGCAATCTTTCACTTGATAAACCAAATTGTCTCTGCATTGGATAGGGGTCTATGCGCAGCTGGAGTCTTCGTCGACCTGAGCAAGGCGTTTGATCTTGTTAATCATGATATTCTGATGGACAAATTGGAGTGTGTTGGAGTAAGAGGAGTTCCTTTATTTTGGATAAGATCTTACCTAATGAATAGGAAACAACATGTTACAATTCCTTATATTGACAGATTAAGGGTACTTAGGCATAGCTTTTCTCATGTAGTACAGATGAAACAGTCAACCAGCACTTCCATCATTGATACCGTCCGCTCAACCATCGTATCGGCATACAATACGGCTAAGGTAGCAGTAGATCATCTGATTGGAGGAAAGCAGCTCCGTATCGAAGAGATCGAGAAGGCGTTCCGGGGGAGGACGAGAAGAAGGGGAGGGGGAGGAGGGGAGAAGGCGTCTGCTTTCCTCCAATCAGATGATCTACTGCTACCTTAGCCGTATTGTATGCCGATACGATGGTTGAGCGGACGGTATCAATGATGGAAGTGCTGGTTGACTGTTGGGGGTCGACCTCAAAGCGAGCAACCTTGGAAGTGGAGGGGGCTGGCTCGTCTGCTTTCCTCTTGAGGTGAGCGGGGCTATACTTCTTGAGGTGCCGGCTGCGGTTTTCACAGGTTAATTACTCGAGCTGGACTCCTGGGGAAATCTGTAGATCAACATACATACCAACACCTAAAAGTCTTGCTCATCCTAGCAAAGGAGTTGTAAATATTAAGAATAATGATCAAAAGTAGTGACGGACGACATGCTTTCCCTTTACTATAAGGACTTGCTTCATGAACTCAACTATAAACCCGCCAAGACCGAAAAACAACTAACTACTCTATGTGACAAAACAAAATACGTCGTACACCACTTTTCGTTCGGGGGCCAGTGGAAAGTCAGAATGTAAGTCGTGTAAATGGTCTGGGTAGTGTAAGTCGACTTCTAAAATATATCCAATGTCAGAGTCGTCGGGTACTTTTGTAAAGTCAATGTCTTGAGGGTCATTCCATTTAAAACCAGACTCTGGGAGTCTATCAGACATACTGGTTTCGTACAAATTATTACAGTCAAGATAAAGTAGGTAGTTGATGGGTTTTGTCTTGTCAAAGTTGGGTAAGTAAGGGTTGTTGGCCTGGGCGTACCGGTTGGGTATCATGGAGACACCGCCCCGGATCCCAGACTCGACAAAGAGGTGTTGGTCAATGTCTGTGAGTAATTCAAGATGTACGTCTGTCATTTTTAACATGGAATTCCATGCCAGTCCGGGGGCAGAGTAGACGTTACAGGGGTCAATCCCGTAGTAAGTCATACTAGTGGTTCTAAAATTTTCAAACACGTCTGCCAGTAATAGTACGTCTGTAAGTAGGTACAGGTCGTGGTACTGTTTCAAAGTGGTCATACCAAAGGTTGACCACACAGTCTGTGCGTGTAAGTAGTCTTCGTAAGTGATATGTGTTTTGGTCAGGTCGTTGTAGAACGCCTCCTTGGGAGGCAGTTCAGTATCGTTAAATTTTGATTCGTCTGTCATGTACGTATAAAGAAAGACACCTTTGCGTAGAAGTAAGTCAGTGTTGGTCATACACTGCCCTAAAATTTTGAATTTTGATGCTCCGTCAGAAACTAAGTTGGATACGAGTGTGTCCAAAGAAGCGTTAAGGAATTGAAGTGAGTCCAAAAATCGTAAAGATTCAAGGGTGACTGAAATGTACCGCTCACTGGTTTGTGCACCGTGTGGTGAACACGAAGGTAAGTGGTTAGTAAGTAAGTCTTTAGTCCAAAATCTGTGTAGGCAGTAGTCACAGTAGAACATAGCTGATTTTGACAGGATAGCTAATCCCGGACATGTTTATATTATGTTCCAAGGATTTATAATAACTTACTCGTCTATTTCGGTCAGGGAACAATTGGGCAAGTACAGAGTATAGGAAACATTTATTGTCATCATTTTTAACATTTATAATTCCATGCATAGAGTTTGAGATTTTTTTTTTCGGGGTGGGTATGAAAGAAGAGGCGTAGAGAGGTTGAAATTTTACAATAAACAAATCGAGTCGTAAAACATTTTCTATTACCCACCCACTACCTTGACTTATCCACTTAGCCATGCTTTCTAAAATTTTGTCTGTAGCTTCAGAGTATTGTACATCTAGAGAATCGGAAGGTAACTAAGGATGAGTTTTGCCGTGAAAGAATGGTGTTGTTGTGATTTCTTCGTTGTTAACAATTTTGGAAAACTTAATTTGTACCGCAAGGTACCATTTAACTCCCCCGAGCCTGTTTAGGTGGTTATTTATTTCGGACATAATTTTATTTTTATGTACGGTCAGAACGGTAAGGAGGTCAGTTCCTAAAGTGTCGAACCGACGGGAAATGGTCACAATATTGCGGTTTATGGCGTAGGATTCCATCTTTGATAATATTGAAACAAAATTAAATGATATTAATAGTAATTCAAATCGAATTAAAAGCTCAAAAGCAAGGGTATTCAAACTTTAGTCAATCAAACGTAAGGACTAATTATACTGTATACGGGACTTACTCTTGGTATATCACTTTCGAAATACCGTACAGAGAACGGTATCCAAAATATAATAAAGAGTTAAAGTATTACTGATATCGAGTGGGAGCAAAGTGAAGGTACGTCTGATCGGCGCGAGCGCAAGAGCAGAAGTGAGAAAGATTACGTGTGAGGGAGGCAACCAATCAGAGCGTAGCATTTAGGTGCGCGCCAGACCAGTAGCCGACAGGTGAAGAGCGTACGAAGGTAGCCGACAGTCGCCGGAAACCCCCGAAGGTATTCTCCGAAACAATCAATAACGCTTGGATCCGGCAGGTGGCTTCCCCACTCTCCGAAACAATCCATAACGATTGGATCCGGCAGGTGGCTTCCCCACTCTCCGAAACAATCAATAACGTTTGGATCCGGCAGGTGGCCGCTCTCGACCAATCAGAGGTCAGAAAAGTGAGTGTCACTCCAGCCAGAAGAACATTTCCCACCAGACCTGTAAACCCGGGTGTTATTAACCCACGTTGTGTTAACCCGGGTTTTATTAACCCACGTTGTGTTAACCCGGGTTTTATTAACCCACGTTGTGTTAACCCGGGTTTTATTAACCCACGTTGATTTAACCCAGGCTTTATTAACCCACGTTGTGTTAACCCGGGTTTTATTAACCCACGTTGATTTAACCCGGGTTTTATTAACCCACGTTGATTTAACCCGGGTTTTATTAACCCACGTTGATTTAACCCGAGTTAGCCCAACCCAGGCTATAAATAGAGTTGTTTTCTAAATTCTTTATTATTATTAAACATGAATTCGAATGAACAAGATCTTGTATCAGCTTCGGCTTCCACTGAACCTGAGAAAGCTCAAGCTTTAAAAGTGTCCTCAATTCAAGGTAACGATGCACCTTACATAGTGCATAGTGAAGTTGGGAGTGATCTAATGTCATGGTTACAGTTTAGTATAAAAAACTTGAATAATGCAGCTGACCATACTTATGGGATCACTTTCGATAAAGGAAGTGAACAATTTAAAATGGGTACACAGTCAGTTAAATTTGAAGGAAATAACATCTTGATTGACGGTAAGGTATATCCTGGGTCATCTGATCTATTCGAGTTAGTTTTTATGAGGAAACCCATAAAAACATCAATTAAAGACTATAGAGATGGAGATTTGGATTCGTACAGGAAAATGTTGCTGCAAACAAAATCCTATATAAATCCTAATAATGGAATGGGAAAGGAAGCAGGGGTCTTAAATATAAAAACATTATTAAACCTTTAATTAACGGTTTAACACCAATAAGTGAGGAAAGTAGTACAATGTATGTAAATAATCCAATAGACAGTACTTTTCATCCTAGGAAACGTTCAAACACTCCAGATAGGTTACCTGTAAAATTAGGTAGGTATCACGTGGATGAGATTGAAAACAATTCACTTGATGCAGATAAGGGTGGGGAGACGTATAGTTCAAATGAGCAAGATTACTTTGATAGTAGTTCAGACGATGAAAATGAAATGGAAAAATTAGGTAGGTATCACGTGGATGAGATTGAAAACAATTCACTTGATGCAGATAAGGGTGGGGAGACGTATAGTTCAAATGAGCAAGATTACTTTGATAGTAGTTCAGACGATGGAAATGAAATGGATGAAGTAAGGAGACAAGTATACAAGGATGTTTTAAAATTTTCAAAGGTTAATTACTCGAGCTGGGACGATCCTAATCAATTAGTAGACAGGTTGCGTTTGTTGATTGCCTCAAAAAAAGCGGGAAACACTGACCATGACAGTGAGATTATTACAATATTAGAAGAACTTAAAAGAGCGCTGATTATTAAAGACTATAATAACTTCCAATTGTAGAAAGAAGCATTTAGAGACTTAAGTTTTAAAACTTGTAATCTGTAGTTCCATGGTGTGTGGGCTCTGGGGTGGTCTAACGGTCCGTAACCCAGTGTGTATGTGTGTAAGTGCAATAACCGTAACGTTGAGGTGAGGGCGGCCCAAATTCAATAAAAAAATCGCCCCGACTGTTCTCTAAGGCAGCCGTAAAACGCATAAGTCCTGAGGCAGTCCTGCAGCTTGGGGCTGGGCTAATCCCCGTAAGACCTTCAGTCGCAGATGCATCTAGTATGCAATGGGCCCTCGTACGGTACGTGTATCTGGATGTGTGTAACACTCTATGGCTGGCTTAAACTCTTTAAGTCCAGGGTGTGAGTTAGGGATATTTTTAGTAACGAGAAAATAAAAAAAATAAATAAAAGCCCTTTGTAAGTTTTTGCGTCATATTGAAAGGCTTCTCCAAGTAAAGTGGCGGCTAGACTTATAGGGGATCCAAAAAAAAAAAAAAAAAGTATAAAAAATAAAATAACACACAAAAATAATACTGGGAGGTAGCAATTTTGTTGTGGAGTGGCTATCACCGTAGCTTGCGATGGTTGGGGCAAGTTACATGGGTTTGTCTTTCCATACCACAGGGGTATATGGTCTAGACCTGTGGGAGCCTCTTTGTTTACCCTTAAAAATCAAAGAGTGACCTCTGAGCTGGTAGAGGAGGTTGACGTTCCTTCAGAGGCTTTTGTACTAACATTCTACCGACCATTCAGGGTGAGTATCTACGTAATATGTTTGTGCATGCTGTAGTAGTTACGCCTGTAGGTTGTCGACACTATACGTGCCTCGATAAGGCTGCAGCCAGGTGCGATGTGACATTTGTTATAATGTATATATATATATATATTCATATATATATATATATATATATATATATATATATATATATATATATATGAAATATTGTTTATGTAGTGTGTTTTGTTCATGAGTCAATTAGTTATGAATTGGACACAATTAAATCGAATTAAAAAATAACCTTGTGTCCGAGTGGTTCCGCATCCGACTCAAACAATAATCACTCATGACGACTATACCCATGCACAGACTGTGTGGGCCACTTTTGGTATGACTTCAATGAAAGATTACCATAATCTCTATCTCATGACTGATGTTCTCCTATTGGCAGGCTCTGGGAGTCGGGTACGCTAACCACTGGACCACGGGGGTTGATAACTTTTTGTCTAGTTTGTTTAATATATATTTATGTTTTAGGAAATTGGTGCTGGGAGCGCTGGTAGCAGCGCACAGCTGTTTCAAGTGGCAATTCCTCGCACATGCATCGTAGGCTAAGAGCGTACGAAGGAAGCCACATAGAGTATATGAAATATTACATTTGTTATAGTATAACAGAGTGTATTTTATATAGTATAACAAGGGAAAGGCCGCCATCTTTCCGGTGAGGGAATTTTTGGGAGGGAATTTTCCCACGGAGTACTGGGTGTGAGTTGGCGGGAAGGGAAAAGACGCCATCTTGGATCCGGCTGGGGCCGCCACAATGGTTGAAGAAAAAGTACTTGTAGGAGTTCTTTTGTTAGTTCCTTAGTATGATTGATCCATGTTTTTAACCCGGGTTTTATTAACCCACGTTGATTTAACCCGGGCTTTAATAACCCACGTTGTGTTAACCCAGGTTTTATTAACCCACGTTGATTTAACCCGGGCTTTAATAACCCACGTTGTGTTAACCCGGGTTTTATTAACCCACGTTGTGTTAACCCGGGTTTTATTAACCCACGTTGATTTAACCCGGGCTTTAATAACCCAAGTTGTGTTAACCCGGGTTTTATTAACCCACGTTGATTCAACCCGAGCTTTAATAACCCACGTTGTGCTAACCCGGGTTAGCCAAACCCAGACTGTAAATAGAGACATTTTGGCTAAGAGTACATTTTATATAGTATAACAAGGGAAATTTGGCAGGAAATTTGGGAGGGGAGGGTGGTAGCACTGTGTCCGGCCGCCGTCTTGGATCCGGGACCGCCGCCTTGGACAAAAAAAAAGTTCATTTTATATAGTATAGCTCAGAGTGTATTTTATATAGTATAACATGGTAAAAGTTAGGTTAAGAGTGTATTTTATATAGTATGACGTGGTAAATGTTAGGTTAAGAGTGTATTTTAGTAGAAGGGGCCCCCCTTGAGGCCAGCTCTCTGATTGGTCCAATTTTTTGTGACGTCATCCAAGATGGCGGCGCCCATGTTTCCCGCCAAATTTCCTAACCTCACTTTTCCTAACCTAACCTAACCTAACCTAACCCATACATATTCGATTAACTTATATCAGATTACCTTAGTCGACTATACCCATTCGATTATTTAGTCGATTATAGCCATTCGAATAATTTAGTCGATTAAGTATTAACTTATATCCGATTACCTTATCCGACTATACCCATTCGATTATTCTAGTCGATTATATTCATTCGATTATTTTAGTCGAATATTTTATATTCGATTATTATATTGGCTTTTTCGTTATTTTAAGCGTATTTAACTGGTTTTTGTGTCTATATCTTTGTATTTTAAAATGGATCCTGTAAATATTGTTGGTACTAACAAGACTTATGTCGTTAAAATTAGATTGTACGGTCCTAAAACTACGTACACGTAGGTAAAACAGGGGGTTGCGATGGTTTCGACTTCTTTCCAAGGTCAACCCTTTCCTTGCTCACTTAACTCATCTAAAAGAGCATTATGTTCGAATTTATCTTGGAAATCTTCGTTACCAATCCGTTGGGGTTTTACTATAATATACTTAATAAATTTGATTCTAATTGTTAATTTTATTTTACAGTTTTAAGTGATTAAACATTAAATTATTATTGCTACTTACAAATAATCAGTTAAGTTTACAACATAATGTCAGCTGATCAAAGAGCGCTTTCTACCTAGCTTTATCGGTATCACTTCCGTTGCCACTATCACCACCACCACTAATTATTTGAGAATCTTTAATAAAGAATGGTACCTATTCTTTACAAAAGATTCCATTAACGGCTGTCCGACTGACCAGCTAGCTTGACTGCTCGATACGGACTGCGAGCTATGCTTGGGGCAAGCGCTCTTTTATAGCAAGTGGGCGGGGCCTGGAGTGGATGGGGGAACCAAGTAACTATTATTTTGCAAACAAGAAACTTCTCTGTTTCTACTTAACTTCGGAAATATTCTGGACCTTCTTCTTCTATTTACTACCTCCTGCACTCTTGTGCTCTCATCCATCTTCTTACGGAATCCCGTCTGGTTATTTCCTGTTTTTATGTTTTTATGTTTTCCTGTTTTTCTGTTTTTCTGTTTTTCTGTTTTTCTGTTTTCTGTTTTTCTGTTTTTCTGTTTTCCTGTTTTCCTGTTTTTCTGTTTTTCTGTTTTCATGTTTTTCTGTTTTTCTGTTTTCCTGTTAGTAGATAATATATATGGGCGAATCATCCTCACTTTTCTGCCCTCTGTTTGGTCGAGAGCGGTTACGTGACCAGATCAAAGATGACAGCCTTTCCCTTCTTATACTATATAATATACACTCCTAACCTAACCTTTCCTCCGTTATACTATATAAAATGTAAAAAGATGGTGGTCTTTTATACATGTACTTCAGGCGACTGTCGGCTACCTTCGTACGCTCTTCACCCGTCGGCTACCGGTCTGGCGCACACCCAAATGCTACGCTCTGATTGGTTGCCTCCCTCACACGTAATCTTTCTCACACGTACTGTTAGCCTACCTATTTAAATTAATTTTTTATTTAATTTTTCTCAATATTTTGTTTAATACACAGTTAACATCGCTCTTACCTTCATGTACTCATCTACGGCTTCCTTTAACATACATCGTTACCTACCTATACTTCCGTTAAAAATACCTAATCATTAGGCAACCTCAAATCCCTACTTAACACTCTAGACAACCCGCAATACACGTTTTATTTCAAAATTAAGGAACAGATATAATAGGTGATGACGTCAGCTCCCGCACTTTAGTATTACGTCACAGATTTCAAGGTCACGAGGAGTGTTTTTAAAAAAAAACTTCTTGCACAGAACAATTTCTATTTCCAGAAATTGTTCTGTGCAAGAAGTTTTTTCTCTCTTTTTTTTCTTTTTTCCAACTTTATTTACAAATAAATATTTTACAAATACATATGTTACAAAAGTAAATCTTAAAACTAAACCGCAGTGTTGACTACTCTCGTTCAGTTTATCTCTGTTTCTTCAGTTAACGGAGCTGTGAGATCTACTACTGGATATTCCATCTCCGGTAATGTGTTGTCATCCTCTCCATACAACATATCAAGCAGTCTGTTGTAAGTGTCCCGTTCACTAGGTTTCCAAAACAAGCTTTTAAAAAGTCTTATAAATCTTTCTTCAGAAAGCTTGATTTCGGAACAATGACATTCGGATGGAATTCTCCAAATTTGTTTGACAAATATACATTCAGTAAAATGTACTCCAAAACTTTTTTCAACTGTCTCTGTAAATTTCTTTTTAAACTTTAATTCCTCCACTTTTTCTGCAATTTGACTCATTTCTGAAAGTTTCTCCTCATCACTGGAACACCATACTGATCTTAACAATCTAATTTGAAACATAATTATTCTCAAGTCGGTGTTCATTGTAATGGTGTTTTCTGTGTGAGTCTTCAAATCAGAGTGACTAGGTGTAGGTGTACAACTCCTATATATACCCTCAACTAGGTGTGTGGTGGGGGAAGCAATTTATTCCTTTTCCTACTCCCTTCCATATCTTGGTCCCTTTCGTCTTTGTCTTCTGATAACATTTCTATATTTAGAATGTCTTCCATGTTCAAGTAGTTGGTGTTCATAACAACCAATTCAGCAGAGCGTCCGGAAGAACGATGAATGTAATCAAATACAGCTGAGGACAATCGTTTCAACTGTTCACCATGACGATTTACATACCATTCCAAGTATCTCTTTAAGGTTCTTAAGTTTACTGCTTCTTCGTCATAAGTCGGGTCTTGTACATGGCTAAGCTTTTTATCAAAAAAAACATCGAGTGTGTATCAAACATTTTAGGTGTATTCTTAGTTACGTAGTCTAGATTTACAGCACCTGAGGGTAAAGATGGAGGTGCAAGGTTTCTCAGCAATTTTCCCTCCAAATCGATGTCACCATCAAGATGAGTTCTTCTTAAAGAACTTTTTTAACAAAGCTCATAGTTGCAGCATCTGAAGACAAAACAGGGTCATGCAAATCTCTGATGAATTTGTTTCCAACCGTGTAGTGCATGTCAGAAGTTCTTCCTAAACTATAATTCTGTACGTATTGCATATTAGCAGCATCGTTTGGTAGTTTTGGAAGAGAAACATTTGTAACGCACCTGTTTTGTGCATCATAACAATTTTTGGTTGTAGATAATAATAAACAGTTATTTTTCACAAATCCGATACTTGCAAACCAGATGTTTTCTTACCAACTTGATCGTACCGTCCAAACTTATCAACACTCATGGTGCTACTAACTGCATAGTAAATACAGCACCTTATTTATGAAACCCAAAAGTAGGCCAAGGTCACGAGGAGTGTTTTTAAAAAAACCTTCTTGCACAGAACAAATCATTCTATGCTGAATTGGTTGTTATGAACACCAACTACTTGAACATGGAAGACATTCTAAATATAGAAATGTTATCAGAAGACAAAGACGAAAGGGACCAAGATATGGAAGGGAGTAGGAAAAGGAATAAATTGCTTCCCCCACCACACACCTAGTTGAGGGTATATATAGGAGTTGTACACCTACACCTAGTCACTCTGATTTGAAGACTCACACAGAAAACACCATTACAATGAACACCGACTTGAGAATAATTATGTTTCAAATTAGATTGTTAAGATCAGTATGGTGTTCCAGTGATGAGGAGAAACTTTCAGAAATGAGTCAAATTGCAGAAAAAGTGGAGGAATTAAAGTTTAAAAAGAAATTTACAGAGACAGTTGAAAAAAGTTTTGGAGTACATTTTACTGAATGTATATTTGTCAAACAAATTTGGAGAATTCCATCCGAATGTCATTGTTCCGAAATCAAGCTTTCTGAAGAAAGATTTATAAGACTTTTTAAAAGCTTGTTTTGGAAACCTAGTGAACGGGACACTTACAACAGACTGCTTGATATGTTGTATGGAGAGGATGACAACACATTACCGGAGATGGAATATCCAGTAGTAGATCTCACAGCTCCGTTAACTGAAGAAACAGAGATAAACTGAACGAGAGTAGTCAACACTGCGGTTTAGTTTTAAGATTTACTTTTGTAACATATGTATTTGTAAAATATTTATTTGTAAATAAAGTTGGAAAAAAGAAAAAAAAGAGAGAAAAAACTTCTTGCACAGAACAATTTCTGGAAATAGAAATTGTTCTGTGCAAGAAGTTTTTTTTTAAAAACACTCCTCGTGACCTTGAAATCTGTGACGTAATACTAAAGTGCGGGAGCTGACGTCATCACCTATTATATCTGTTCCTTAATTTTGAAATAAAACGTGTATTGCGGGTTGTCTAGAGTGTTAAGTAGGGATTTGAGGTTGCCTAATGATTAGGTATTTTTAACGGAAGTATAGGTAGGTAACGATGTATGTTAAAGGAAGCCGTAGATGAGTACATGAAGGTAAGAGCGATGTTAACTGTGTATTAAACAAAATATTGAGAAAAATTAAATAAAAAATTAATTTAAATAGGTAGGCTAACAGTACGTGTGAGAAAGATTACGTGTGAGGGAGGCAACCAATCAGAGCGTAGCATTTGGGTGTGCGCCAGACCGGTAGCCGACGGGTGAAGAGCGTACGAAGGTAGCCGACAGTCGCCTGAAGTACATGTAAAAAAGACCACCATCTTTTTACATTTTATATAGTATAACGGAGGAAAGGTTAGGTTAGGAGTGTATTTTATATAGTATAAGAAGGGAAAGGCTGTCATCTTTGATCTGGTCACGTAACCGCTCTCGACCAAACAGAGGGCAGAAAAGTGAGGAGGGTTCGCC
>JAQJVL010003591.1:10000-58219 GCA_035578905.1 Stictocephala bisonia | reverse complement strand
CGAACATGCTACGTCCATGTAAACATGTGTAATTTATTATTACACGTTAAGTTATTTATAATAAAGTAATATTTATATCAGACATATGGAATTTGTCAAGTAATATTAGTTTTATGAAAGCAAACTAAATGACATGTTGTAACATTTTACAATACGGTAAAACCAAAATCTGTCACTATTTTTTGGGAGTTTATTTGAGTAATATTTAATAGATAACAGAATAAAACAAGTTAGAATATTGTATAAATTATTTTTTAATAGATTCAAAAAGTAACTTAATACTGCTGTGATTACTATTACACAAAAACGTCAAACCCCTTTTCTAATATAAGCAATTACTTAAATTTACCACGTAGATCATCATAAATTGTTTACACAGAAACCTGTTTTAAAAATCTGTGTTTTATATAAACTTTATCATTTATGTTCCTATTATGACATAGCTTACATGGTTTAATCTGTTTGCTTATCAGTGTAAATCAAACAAACAATTGATATTAACAAACTGTTTCGTAGTGTTCTAGTTTATTTTTTATTCATTTCAATCGTGCGCAAAATGTGTGCAGAAATAAACTTAAAATAATAAAAAAATACTATTTTAAAGTTGCCAACAACACAGACTACTTTGTCTAGTGGTCTTTTATTTGACAACAAAGGCCTCATTACAATTCTGAAGTGTAATTGATTTCAAATACTTATAAATAATTTTAATAATAAGAGCTTTCATAAATAATAAATATGCACTAGGGGCCAATAGATAATTTAATAAAATTTAATACACGTATTAACAGGATCTAAACTTCGTATCATCATAAACTAATAAATATGTTAAAAATAATAAACAAGTTCTTAGTTATTTTGCACAAAATTTTACTTTTATCGTTAAAAATTAGTTTTCAGTTAAAACATTATTCCTACTCAGGATTTGTAGCCACAAGTTTCCTAATGAACACTGTAACTTTGTAGACATAACATTGAGTAGTCAATCTGTAGAGGAGCACTTTGTAATCACATAAAGACAGTGATTACTCAAAGCAAGGACAAGGGTCATCGAAGGGGTGAGGGGAGGGTGGCCTGTTAACTGAAGTGACCTCGCCTTTGTAAGTGCACATGACTGAATTATATAACTCCACATATTATATTATGTATTGATAAAATGATGAATATTAAGGTTTTGTATATTTAAGTACTTTTTTACTAAACATTTAGCGCAGGCAGGGATTAACTTTAATCGTGGTTTATAGTAGGTAAGTTAAGAAGGAACATCCTTCAGCAATTAATGTAATTCAAGTAGCTACAAATTATTTATTTATTGATATTAATTGAGATTCCAATATTTTGTTAATATAATGCGCATGAGAGTCATTCTAAATTTTACAAATATTACGTAGGCCTATAGTTAGTAGTCATATATCTACTAAGACAGTTTATGATTTTGTTCAAGACCCTTCAGTTTTGAGAAGACTAATTTATTTCCGAAAAAGAGTTTTTTTATAGTTCTTCTGAATGTTAATTTTATTTCTTTTTAAAAATATTTTAAGAGGGTTATTATTTTAAAAATTCAAAGTAATATTACCAAAGACTGTTATTACACAATTGTTGGTAAAAAAATATTTAAAAATTTAATTTTAACAGGTATTAAAGATAACACTTTTGAATATTTTAAATCCAATGATTTTACAATTGTTTCAAATTGATTTCAGATTCAACGTACATATGTACATTACGCAATATTAGCTATTTCCTAAAGGCTAAGCCAAAGTAAACATTTTGATAAATAAACGATACATTACTGTAAATCTTAAATATAAAAAGAGAGATCGCCTTATTTTACCCGGCGAAGCTAGGGCTAAGAAGCCCTCTTTTACTAAGGGTGACGTCCGAATCACAACCAGTAACCGGCCAGGAGGCTCTGCAAGGACGGAATCGCTCAGACGGTCACCCATCCAATAGTCAGCCACGCTCGATAACGTCAGAACCGTCCGCTCAATGACACAAGCAACTGATCTTTCTTGGATTGACATATTAAGGGTAAATTTCGTACATTATAATTAGACTTTTCTATTGCTTCGGCAGCAAGATATATAGTAACTTATTCGTATAAAATGATGAAAAAGATTGTTTGTGCTGTTTTAAAATCTTACTTGTTGTATATAAAAATTTACATAAAAAACACGGAAAAATATATATGTAAATTTTTAAACCGTACTTTTTTAAACATACCTTAACTAAGTTAAACCACCTTAAGCACCTAAACTGCTGTAATTTACTTTCACCCCTTCCAAACAAGTAAAGTATCTTAGATAAATTTCAACAATTTAGTAACATTGTATTTGAAAGTTTTAGAAACCTGTTCTCATTATAACTGCATTGTTGTCAGAAAAAAAATTACTATAGTATATTTTTACTATTCGATAGTTACATTTATTCCAAAAACACATATATATATATATATATATATATATATATATATGAGACAACGATAGCAAATGACTAATTACACAGGGAAATGTTTAAGTGGGGTAACTCAGTAGATATTAGGCCGTGATATCATTGTGTGGCCGTCCCTTACAGTCTCTGTGGACAACCCCTGTGTGAGGTTATCAGGGCATTGTGTCACACCAACAAGTATTCCAACCGAATATATGTTTATTCTTATCTACCATAAAGTATTACTTGTGCAACGGTAGGCCTCTACGGACCAGCACTTTATCTAATCTGGTTAGCGTAGTAAATTACAAATTAGCTTTAGTATTACCGTATTAGCTTACTTTATGTGCATGTAGTATTAGTCTGCCTGATACGTTGTATAATGAGATCTAGGAGTGTACGTTAACACGTAAATGGATCAACTACTACAAATAAACCCCTTTAAAAGCATATAATTCATGAAACATTTTAATTGTATGTAATAAAACTTTTAGTGTTTAAATTTGCAAATAAATATCTTGTAATTCATTAATATGTTTTGCAATTCTAAAACCTTAAGAGAATTAAGTATTAGTTTTGAATTAAAAAAACGCTTAAAAAGATAAAAACTTCCGTTCTGGAGCAGCTAACGTGGCTATGTGGCAAAACCCAGCGTTGATAAATGACCTTGGGTTGTGGAGTGAAACCACGCTGTGAAAACACCATTATTCTCCCCTTATATCGTAAGTGATTTAAATAGTTCGTTGCACACACATTACAAAGTATTTATGGTCAGTATAAGAGTTAATCTTATAGCATACGAATTTATAATGTAATCCTTGAATATAACATACACATTATAATTCAATATATTTGAAATATAATAACGATCCAATCAAACATTTTCTGCTTGAACGTGTTTAGAAAAATGTACAATTAACTTATAAATTATATAATGAACTTAATTCCTTACTTTCCAGATTTAAGTACTTATTTATTGTATCATACATGTCATAGCAAGCACGAATTATTTGTATGACTTCTACGGGATTTAGAATGTTTATATCTTGATTCGTTGCCCAAATAAAGATATAAATAAGTATATGGATTTTTATAATTTAGATCAATTAAGATGAATAATTCTTTTGACTCCACGTTGTATCATAGTTTCAGAGAGAGTTTATTGTTTAGTTTTGTTAAACTTTATGTTATTAATGTTGACCAGAGAGAAGAAAGAATAACAACTAAAATACAAAATATAGTTATTATAAATATAATTTAACATACAATAAACTAACACGTTTATAATCATATGAATATGTGATTCTTCTGTAATTAATATTAGAATATGGTAGTTTTAAAATATTTAAAACTATCTTATTAGGCGTTATCATTAATTGATCATTATTTTAAAGTACTTTCATTAATCAATTACTTTTAGCACTGCAAATTAAATACATTCTATCACCATTCTAACACATCATAAATAACCATTTGTTAAAAAAAAGTCATATTATTTATATCCCAATAGTACGTATGATATGGACAATGCAGACATAAATATTATTTAATTTTTTTCACAATACATTGAAGATTATTTGAGCTTGGTTTTAATATTGCTATATCAATATTAGATATACCAAATAATATTCAAATTGGCATAATTTTAACAATTAAGTCTGCCGTGAAAAATATATAAGAATATTTAGTCCCTGCAATTAACTTCCACGTGTGTTGAAAGGGGTGAACACTCTGGGTTGACAATGTTCCCCAAGTTGGATACACAATATTGGTGTATGGTGTGTAAGTACATTGTTGTTTGTATACGTTTATGTAGTACCTTAGATGATGGTATGTACATTATAGTAAATTTACGTTGCACAGTTAACTCATTTTGTTCAAATGCACATTCTTTACACTTGCTAATTTGGAAGTTCTAATTAATAATACAGCGTTGCTTCTAAAATGTATGAATTAAGAGAATGTTTAGTAAAACAATGATACTACTTCAAATTAATAATCTAGAATTATATTGCATATAGAATTATATATCCATATTATATGGACTGTTATTGTTTTGTTGTTTCAATGTTGTTTAGATAATTGTAGCACCGAATAATTGCCTGTCCTAAACTCATATATTGTATATTTTATTAAATATTATATACAGTCTTCATAAATACCATCATTTTGGTCCTTGCCGACAAGCTTTGACATGCATTTGTAACACTTAAAATAAATATAAATAATTAAAGTGTAAACAAATACGTGTAGTCTGCTACGCCAAGGGCTTTTAATTATTTTCAAATATTTATGAATTTACATAACCAATATATACTAAAAATGATCCAGTAAATAATAATCTTATGTAATTGTATTACAAATGTATGAATTCATAGTTTTATGAAAAAATAATAATAATAGAATTTGTTTAGAAATTTAAAACCTCCTAATTTTTATTTTATTTCACTTTATGATTAGCACAACACATTCAAAACAGTATGAATTAATTTTAATACAATAAAAAGGAATGTAAATAAAGAGTTATAGTACATTTATGTGTTAGTTTTGTTAAAATAAATAAACTGTTCTGTTAAAATAAATAAACAACCTTACCCCTTAAAATCTTAATGAATAATTATAGAAATTGACAACTATGAAACCAGTTATAAATTAAATAAAGTAAAAGACAATGATCAAACATAAACAAAACATGATACTATACATGAATGTACTTTTATTTTTATCTGAATTAAGGCTTTTTAAATTTATATACCAACGAATGGAGACGACATTATGAGATATTTTAAATCTAGCAGAATAAGATATTCTGGACATATTATTCTACATAATGGACGACTTTAGGGTACCAAATATTATGCTAGGTGGACAAATTAATAGTAGACAAAGAAGGGAATGTTTAGAAAAAGGTTGAAGCATATTTTTAATGAAGATTTAAAAATATTAGGCACTAAATAATGATGACAGCTGTTAACAAAGATAGGTTGTAGTGAGTCGTCATGTAAACCAAGCTCACAATGGGCTGTAACACTATTTTATGATGATACAGAATAGAAATAACATGTATTACCAAAGAATGTTATACAGTAGTTTGATAAAGGCATACGTACAAGTGTTAAAAAAAATAACATAATAAATATGAGGGTGTATGAACGTACTTTACAATTATTTTACAAAGGTAAAATAACTAAGTTATAAAAAATAACAGAAACAAAAAGCAAAAAGAACATAAAAAACAGGAAATATTCGTAGTTGCTACTTTTTTTACAAGACATTTCCAATAAAATGTTTGGTTGAATTAATAAAATACAAGTTTCAATTGGTGGCAAAAAAAATCAGAGCTTTAAAGAATAACACTTAACAAACAAATCTATAGGAGACTTAGAGGGTCATCTGAAACCTCTTGAGGGTCATAAATACAAATTACGAGAGACTTAGTAGAAAGGCCTTCAATTACAAGATTGGAAAACTTTACCCTTGTTAAACCAAACAGTGAAGTTAGCTCTTAATCCGATGAACTGCCTTTGTTTTTCTCCAGTCTTACAGGCAGCTAAATTAATTGGCACGAAGATGAGTGGTGAACATTTTTTATTTGTTCTGTCAAATTTATTTGCTAGTTTTAATTCGATTACCTAAGTATAACATAACACTATAACTATAGTTTGATTACCTTAAGGATGTAATGTACAGTCTACACGTATGTAAAGATATATATAATATGGAGAAATTACTATTAGTTTTGATCTAAATAAGTTATAAATAATTGTAATACTGAATAACAAAGCCGGAAGAAAACAGTTTTCCACCTATACGTAAGTTATTGTTTGTTGTAATTTTACATGAACAACAAATAATTTTATGAATTGATTTTTTCTTATTTTTTTAATAATAATTTTGTTTCTCACATATTTTTACTTCAAATAGCAAGGATTATGAAATTTTATTCAAGGATTAATCACGTTAATATATAATACATACATTTGATACGTTTTTAGTGAATGTTAGAATTTCATATTATTATTGGCAATATAGCTTTCGAGCAAAAATTAATATAAATACTGTAAATAATGACTATTTAATAAAAAGTATTTATCTGAACTTTCAATATTATTAAATTAATAAAACGCAATTAGTTTATTTTTCTATTATAGTTTGAAAAATATCTTACAGTTGTTTACTGTTGCAGAATGTGTAGACAATAGGACGATGAAAATATATACAGGGTGTCATGTAAGTCAAGGGATGATAGGCAAGCCAATCACTTAACACTGTTAACACAAATAACAAAAAATAACCCTAGTAAAAGTCGCTTAGTTTTTTCATATAGTGACACTTTTATGAAAACCACTCAAATTGCTACTTTAGATGCTACTGTTACAAAACTAGGATTGTTGTCAAAATTGTTCTTTCAAATTAGAGCCAAATTGTCAAGAAATCTAGTTCAACTTAAAAACAGATAAACTCCATTACTGTTTTCTCACTTACATAAAAATAATTTTGATTTTAGGGTACTTAAAATATTCAATCTTCTAATTCAACGGTTTATGCTTCAAAGAGAAATCCATTACTAAACTGATTTGTCCGTTAAAAAGCATGTGTGCCGATTTCAAAATGGTATAGTAATGCTATTATTTGTCATTTTAAATAGAAATATTGTTTTTAATTTTATCTCTAAAGTAACTTACTTTGTTACAACTATTGGTGGTAAGTAATGAGAGGAAAAATATATTTGGGCTCACTTTTATATTGTTATCTTGTTTAATTAGATAAGATTGGCCCCAGAGAAGAATGTGAGAGACTCTGGTTAGTACCTCCCCATTATCTATTGCTTATCTCTAGGTATTCATCAGTCTTGATCACTTAACATTGTGAATTTGTCAAGTGAGTGTCTAGACTTGTGTGTGCTTCTGAGTGTCTAGACTTGTGTGCGTCTGAGTATCTAGACTTTTGTTTGCTTCTGAGAGTCTAGACTTGTGTGTGCTTCTAAGTGTCTAGACTTGTGTGTGCTTCGTGTCAAACTGTTATTAGGTTGATTAGTATTAGTTTTGCAGTTATTAATTGAGGCCAACCTTATCTAATTAACAAGATACAAATACGAAAGTAAACCGAAATATATTTTTTCCTTTGACTATTTACATCTAATAATTTTAATAAAACAAGTTACTTTGGAGATAAAATTGAAAATTACACTATATCTAAAATTACAAATAGGATTATTATACCATTTTTAAATACCCATAACATGAGCATAATTTGAACAGGTATGTCAGTTTAGTAATATATATATATATATATATATATATATATATATATATATATATATATATATATATTTGAAGCGTAAAACATTGAATCAGAAGCTTGAATGTTTGAAGTACCATAAAATCAAAATTATTTTTATATTAATGAGAAAACAATGAAGGAGTTCGCCTGTTTTTAAGTTAAACCAGATTTCTTGTCATTATGTCTTTGATTTGTTAGTAAAACTATAACAAAACTTCTAGTTTTGTAGCAGTAGTGCATGACAAATGCATCTAAAGTAGCGATTTGTGTGGTTTTCATAAAATTGTCAATATTTCAAAAACTAAGCGACTTTTACTAGGGTAATATGTTGTTATTTGGTTTAGTCATTGGCTCACCAATCATTCCTTTAAGTATTATCGTTGACTTAGAGACACCCTGTATACATATAACATACTTACAACCCTATTTTCTCTATAAAACGTCTAATGATTGGGTTCAGAACTCCTTCTGAATGTTAGTGGCAAGCTGTTCTACCATGGTTGCAGCGATTCTACAAAAATGTAATTAATACTTTTGGACAAAATTAATTAACCACGTTTCTAAACAATTTAACTTCTGGAACTAAAACATCAATAGCACTAGACATGATAACACATAGATTATGGAGTAAACAACATCAATAAACTCACCTAATGACAAGGATAGTTTGCCTGTTACGAGGTTAAAGCCTGAAAAGAAACCTAATTTACTGATTGAAAGCTTTTGGTCAAAGAGTTTTCCAACTGATTTTCAGGACCCAATTGGCTTTGTTCTTTTTCTCTATCACCACTTCATTTGGAATTAGGACCTTTATATCAATTATTATAGGTTAAAAATATGTTACAAATATGCTACATATCAAAAAGAAGGGAGATATTCATTTGTAAATTTTTCTGAATATTAACTGTGGGGAATATACACAACCATCTTAATCATGGATCATTTTATAGTGAATAACTATTTTGTGACTGTGACAATTCTATAATTAATTATAAATTAATAAATGCATATAATATTATTAACATAGTAAATATACAATAGTTTCAATGAATTAGTAGTAATTATATAAAATATTCATAAGATAGTAAGAAACACTTCACTGGTGGAATGTGCTTAGGAATAAACAATTAATAGATTACAAATTACCATAAAAATTCATTGAAAATAACATAAATATATTTTAAAACCATTGAAATACAAGTAATAGAAACCAATGAAAGTCATTAAAACAATTATTATATGACAGAAGATCAAAGAACGTGTTTTAAATGTGTTTATTTTTAATAACGTTATGGTGAAATTGGGCTAGAGGCAACAAACCAACACTACGTTTGGTAATGTTTGAAAAGTATGTTCAACCAAGTAGTGCTGATTTTTGTTTCTAGAATAATTACTGACTCACTCTTTAATTTTCTGTTCCTGTAGAATAGCTTTGTGCATGCGTACATACTTCTTAATATGAACATTCATGTACATATAAACATAGGTATAAATTGGGTGCCATGAATTACTATTATTTCGTAATAATAATAAATAAACTAGACAACAAACACCAGCTAATATTGTATAGTATTGTAATACATTAAAATATTATAACCGCTTGGTTTAAAAAAGGTTTGTGATAGTGTTTGGTTTCTAAAATATTTTTTAAAATGATCAATTTATTCGCCTATAAAACAATAACTAATATAGATCAGAAATTTTTACTTTTCAGGTGACACTTTTATTTATATTAAGATTAGTTCTTGGTAAGGTAAGATTATCATCTTAAATGAATTATTTAACATTATCATTATTTATAAATTATAATGAAGAGGTATTCCTAAAACCAGCTGCGTAAGTATAATATATGTTAACCTAATCATTATTCATATTTAACCTGACTTATTAGAGCTTACAAAGAAAGGACTATAATTAAATCACTATATACCATATATACCATATATATATTAAACTAACTTACGTCGCATATAAGTTACATATTTGGAATCGTATTCAAAATACATTTCAGTAGCCTGAATATCTTCTTAAATACTAGAATGAAGAAAGAACTGTAATTTTCTGAACGCCATTCGTAAAATTCAAGAATGAAACAAGGGAAATTAGACGTTTTACAACTTAAAAGGTTGAAAATTACTTTCAAAGGTCTTTGTGCTGTGTTACATTTATTGTAAGAGTTCATAATTGTTTTATGTATATTTTTAACTTAAGTAGTGTTACAAATTTAATACCCTTAGGTTGGTTTTGATGATTTATGAATTAATTAACACGTCTATCTGAAAAGTTTAGTTTTAAATTTTACTATAATGTGAACTAAATAGTTTTGACCTATTTATAAAAAATAATAAACATTAAATGTTTTATTTTAAATTGATAGCATGTATAAAATATAATTAACTAGTTAAATTTTATGCTAATTAGTTAAAAGAAAAAATACTAAAATGAAGTTTTACCTCTTGTGTCTTAAAAGACCAAAAGTTTTAAATTGTTGCCCCAAACACAGACCATTGATATGTTCTTATCCATTTAAATAGCTAAACTTCTTAAATGTACTTTCTTTTTTTAACGCATTATACTAAAATACACACTTCCAAACATACGTAAATGTATTACTATTAAATTGTTACACATTTTACTTATTTTTACTACAGTTATATTTATTTTATTACTAGTATCCTACAATATATATTCTTTAGTACTGATGTCCTTGTTAAACATACGTAGCATAGTATTATCTTAAATATTTGTTTAATTATTAATTACAAATAGTATAACAATATTTACTCGTATCTCTAATTCAGTAAAACACTCATAAATAAAATTGTGCGATCAAGTATCGTAAGACTAAGTCTAGCATATAGAGGATTAGTTTCGGGCAAAATATAAAACAACAAATACAAAACTGGGATAACGTTTTTATTTGCCATTCATAATTGCTTAAATATGTTTTTATGCACTTATATGAGATATTTATTATTCATGAATTTCAAAACCTGGATCAAGAAGGTGTAATAAATCACAAACATTATTTTTTTCCTAACAGTACCTATAAATTGTAAAATTCACTACAGCTATGGCAGAGAGTTACGCAGAGCATACGTTTTCAATAAAATCTACATACATATGTGAAGAGTCCACCGTCCACTTAGAGAACACATGACGTCATAAATAAAACTGATTTAGAGGCTGGAGGTTTGTAACTGAAACCCATTACTGTAAATTCAAGTGAATTAATTGCAGTGGAACATATACGGTTAAAATAAAGTTGAAGTATTTTACAAAGAGCACACAAATTATAATTGTACACGCCTGTATCTTATTAACAACACCCACACAGATTTCTTTATGTAAAATGTTATTAGTAGATTTACTAAAGAAAAATGTTATTTTAAATAGATATATTTGAGAATTAGTCTTTTCAATATATACATACGGCTCAGTAAGATAACACTTTTCAGAATGTTATGTCAAAAAGAGATAAACGTGCACGACAATTATTAATTATCTGGCTTTGTTTTAATACGTAACAAAAGGAGGACCGATTTTGTTAGGTTAGGTTATGTTATATTAGGTTATGACAGTTATGTCAGGCCTGGTTAGGTCATGTTAGGTTATGTTATGGTGGGTCAGATTATGTTAGGCCAAATTATGTTCGATTATACCATTTATAATACGTTGAGTCAGGTTGGGTTAGACTAACCCAGGTTATATTATATTAGGTTGTGTTACGTCATATTATGTTAGTTTGACACATGTTCAGTCAAGTTAGGATATATAACTTTGTATTAGGTTATTTTAGGATAAGTTAGGTGAGGTAAGGTTTAATTAAGTTTAGTCTATATTATGTACCTGGAGTAAACATCTAAGCGATACCAGTATGAATTGAGGTAACCGGTTCATTCCGGAATATAAATTATAGTAAAAAATCTCCGGCATAAGGAATACTATATGGGGTAGTCATATTTTATTTACAGTATTACATATTTTTTTTACCATGAATTGTCAGAGGAGATAATATAACTATTTAACTATGACATTTTTTGAATTAGCAATTTTTTCCTTTTTTTATTAAAAATCCATTTGCTATTTTGTAGAGAGATTAACATTAGCACTCTACTAATTATTTATCTTAATAAGATGTTATAAAATGAGTCTTCATTACAAAATCATAATATCTAAAAACCATTATGAAAAAACATAGTATTATTAATTTCATTTTTACGTGACTAAAACTATTCCAGGTGGGTTGTATGTGTTTACGTAGATTGAGTTCAACAAGCGAATTACTGACTGTTAGACCAAGGCCAGAAAATCGAACCTTTGTCATTTTACTCACCAGTCAAAAGGCTTACAAATTAGCCACTGAGCTGGAATACTTAGGCCTGGTATATTTATGTATGGGTCCCTAGTATAATTTTATACTAATATAATAGCACTATAAATTTGTTAGCAAAGATTTTATTTTTTAGTTAAAAATGTCGAATGTTTCATATTTTTTTATAATAATAAGAGCTGTTACTATACTGATAATTTTTAATGGTCCTAATGGTTTAACAAGATATTTTCATAAAAGTTATTTTACGACCTACAGAATAACGTAAACAACATGAAAGCCTATTAAAACCTGCATGTATTGATACCTTATGAACAATATCCCATCCGCGCCTATCATAACCATAAATAAAGTAATATGTGTGGGCTCTTCCTCATATAATTTACGTAATAAAGGAAAATAGTCCTAACATATGTTCACATACTCACACCACGTCCTGACATTAGCAAATTATTAGCTGGTCTTCAATCTGATTGGATCTTAAATTGAATTGACCATGAAAAAAATGATTCAAAATAATTGTTGGATCCAATGATCTGACACATAAATAGTTCCGTAACTTTTAATTACAGAATATCCTCTGGTAAGAGACAAAATAACAACAGAAGCTGTAAAATAAACTTCACCTTGAAAAACTGGACTAATAAAAGGTAACATTAAAAAAATTGTAGTAGGCTAGATATTTAAATAATTTTTATATCTACCTCAAATAAAGAACATTTAATATCATCATAACAAACCATTTATACTCGAGAAAACCTTCCTTTGGTGGTCTAATCACTATGCAATTTTGACTTTGACTAGCCCCTAAGAGAGAAAGAGCCCAAACGTGACTCCAATTTAAATCCAAATCCAAGCCTTCCAAAGGCAATTCTGTTTCCCAAGTAGCGTATTACTGACAGTGATTTAGGTCCAGGACATTGCTATTCCGCCTGCGTCCTGCTTCCTAACTCTTGACTTGGTAAATACATTACAGGGTAGACGAGGTATACGTGTAATAGCAAGTTTAGAGCCTGCTGATTTGGTATCATTGATGTCGATGCAAATAATACATTACACCTATATTTAAAAAATATTATATTTGTTAAAATAACTGTAACTAGATTTACATTCCTTAATATTTTATATATTTTACTTATGAATTCGAATGAACACATACATTTAGCATTGAATATACAAATATTAGTTAATAAAATAACTTCCCAAACAGCAATAGGCCTATCAAATATAGGATATCAATAGGAAATCAATAGTTTTATATATCGTTTTTTCAGTAAACAGTTTTAATACTCATGAGATTTTTTTAAAACAATTTTAAGTGTCCTATACTTATTCCTTTTACTGTAGGAGTCAGTTCAGAAAATTGTCCTACAGTAAGTTTTGCTTTTGTTTATGTCATTCTAAAGTAATATTTAATGAGTCTATTACATGTTATTGAAATGCCCTGCCTAAAAAATGTTAATCGTAAACAAGTTTACACTAATAGGATTGTTATTTTTTTAGCATTAATTCTGTAAACTATTGTAATGCATCTTACTATTTACTTTACATACTATTGATAATTAACACATTTAACTAAACATTATGTATGTAATTACTTAGACTTTCAGTTGGGAAGTGACTGATATGAAATAAACTTAAGATCAGGTTAAAAGTATTTATTTTTCTTTAATAAATACCCAGTACTTCCTTCTCTTCCACTGCATTCTTCATCTATTGACATAAGAATTGTCCAATAGGCAGAAAAATCGGCATCCATTATACACTACGCTCATCTGACACCAGCAGCATACTTGAATTCGCTAGGCAATACGACCAAATCAGGTGAACATTCGGCTCCAGTGGACGCAGTTCAACAACCGACTACTCACTCGCCCGAGTACGGTTCCAATGGACGGTAAGCCAGCGGCAGTTATCGTTATAAACATTTGTCAGAACTTCATCGAAAAGAATACGATGTATATATGTCATGCGATATGACAACAATAGGCCGGCCAACTGTTCACAGCCTTGAACTAACCCTGCCAAACAGCTGATAGGAGGCACCTACGTCACATATTTATGACATATTTTAATATTTGTTATGATTATAACTATTAAAAACTTAGTACAAGATAAAAATAATGTTATACTTTCTAATCACTGTTCAGTACATGGAAAGAAATGCATAATTATGATAGGTAAATAACACTAGTTCTAAATACAAAATTATACTATTAAATCTTTCCAGTGATATAATTAATTACATGTTTTAAGTATAATTAATTCATCCCTACTATTACTTCAGTAGTAATGTTCGATAGTATTATGTAATAGTATTAAATCGAAATAAATTCATTTATTAAGTATGAAACATGAAATATACAGGGTTGTCTCTGAACTCTCTGAGGACCTTTTTAGGTATTGATTGTGGGTCAAAAACAAGACATAATATCGTATTTAAAAATTCCAAATCATCTCCGGTACCTGTATAGCCACCATTTTGTATTTTTTAGTAGTTATTTTTTTATTTTGAAAACATTATGTATGTAATTACTTAGACTTTCAGTTGGGAAGTGACTGATATGAAATAAACTTAAGATCAGGTTAAAAGTATTTATTTTTCTTTAATAAATACCCAGTACTTCCTTCTCTTCCACTGCATTCTTCATCTATTGACATAAGAATTGTCCAATAGGCAGAAAAATCGGCATCCATTATACACTACGCTCATCTGACACCAGCAGCATACTTGAATTCGCTAGGCAATACGACCAAATCAGGTGAACATTCGGCTCCAGTGGACGCAGTTCAACAACCGACTACTCACTCGCCCGAGTACGGTTCCAATGGACGGTAAGCCAGCGGCAGTTATCGTTATAAACATTTGTCAGAACTTCATCGAAAAGAATACGATGTATATATGTCATGCGATATGACAACAATAGGCCGGCCAGCTGTTCACGGCCTTGAACTAACCCTGCCAAACAGCTGATAGGAGGCACCTACGTCACATATTTATGACATATTTGAATATTTGTTATGATTATAACTATTAAAAACTTAGTACAAGATAAAAATAATGTTACACCTTCTAATCACTGTTCAGTACATGGAAAGGAATGCATAATTATGATAGGTAAATAACACTAGTTCTAAATACATAATTATACTATTAAATCTTTCCAGTGATATAATTAATTACACGGTTTAACTATAATTAATTCATCCCTACTATTACTTCAGTAGTAATATTCTATAGTATTATGGAATAGTATTAAATCGAAATAAATTCATTTATTAAGTATGAAACACGAAATATACAGGGTTGTCTCTGAACTCGCTGAGGATGTTTTTAGGTATTGATTGTGGGTCAAAAACAAGACATAATATCGTATTTAAAAATTCCAAATCATCTCCGGTACCTGTATAGCCACCATTTTGTATTTTTTAGTAGTTATTTTTTTATTTTGAAAACTATTTCATCTTTAGGGTTAAAATTTGGTGTACACATTAATAAAACCATTGTCTTACTGAAATAACAACATTAAAAACATTTTTTTAATATTTTTAAAATGGCACTTTGAATTTTTTGATACTTAATAACTTTTAAAAGGTTAGGAATACAAATAATTACAAGATCAAATTTTTATTGAAAATTTTATTTACAGTCCAATGAAGTAACGTTGTATGAGATTCTGGTGACAAACAATCGAGATTTGAGTATTTTTGTATGTAATCATGTACGCGTAAATGTGTACAGTCATGGTGTCGTGCCGCGCGAGTCATCCACAACAATAGATCAGCGATCTATTCTGATTACTTTCATCTAAAACACTACAGTAAAGTGATTTGTAAAGTAAAGTGATTATTGTAATGAAAATGCCCCTAGCTGGCAACGGAAAAAAGTTGCAGATGATTTCGTTGTTGTTAAAATAAAAATTAATTTTAACCTTAAGTAGAGCCTTATAAACTATAATTTTTTGTAAATTCTAGATTATTGAAGGTGCTGAAATTATTCAAGAAAAAAAAGAATTGGCTGCTGTGCCACTCACTTTCCATTCGTTTTTCCTTTGTAATCAAATGAGAAGACGAAATTTGAGCATCGTTTGTAATGTGAAAATAAATTTAATTAAACTTCCAATCTATACTTAAATGCCTTTTACACTATTTTATGTCTACAACCAGCTTTACATCACAAATAAAGTTTACAAAAACTCTAGTTTTAGTTAAAATAAATTTTTAATTTAATAACAATCAAATAATCTGCAACTTTTTTCTGTTGACAGCTGGGAGCATTTTCATGACAATTATGTCACAAATCACTTTATTATAGTGTTTTGGATAAAATTAATCAGAATAGATCCCTGATTTTTGTGGTTGAATTACGCGGCACGACACCATGGCTGTACACATTCACGCATAAATGATTAAATACAAAAATACTCAAATCTCAGTTGTTTTTAATCTGTACTTATACAACGTTACTTTTCCAGGTTGAAAATTGTATGTGCAATAAAAATGTAATTTTGTATATTATCTGTATTCCTAACCTTTTAAAAGTGGAAAAAAGGATCAAACATTTCAAATTACCGCCTTTTTAAGAATATATTTAAAAAACGTAATATTTTTTTATTTCAGTAAGAAAATGGTTTTATTACTGCGTATACCAAATTTGAACTCTATAGATGAAATAGTTTTCTAAATAAAAATCATTAGTAAAAATACAAAATGGTGGCTGTACGGGTACCGGAGGTGATTTGGAATGTTGAAATGGGATATTATGTCTAGTTTTCGACCCACAATCAATACCTAAAAGATACTCAAAGAGTTCAGGGATACCCTGAATGATTCAAAAGGTACTATTCATCAAGCAGTTTTTGATAAGTATTTATAAGATATGTCTTTGTTAAGCATGTTTTTGTCATTACAGTCTTATCAATCAGATATAATTTAATTTTTCTAAACAGACAAACACATTTTAATTTGTTTATTAGTACTTTCAGTTAGTAGTATTTCAACATTTTGTTGTGGTTTGATGGAAATTTTAGCTAAGACTATTATCCAATACAGGTTGTGTGTCACATTCACAATTTCATGGAAAAACCAGCGGAACGGGATTTCCTCACAATGTGATGAGGAAAGTTTAACGGCTTCAGTGAGTGCAAAGTTATGTCAAAGAAACAAAGAATTGAGGTTTGTTCCTAGATGTACTTTGTTCAACAAAGTAATGGGCTTAGTTTATAGTTTGTTTCCTTCCTAATATGCATAGGATTAATTATTATAAATTATATAATGTTAAATTTGCTATGCCTTCTATAACTTTAAACCTAGTAGGTAATCTAAAATTCTTGTTTCATATAGTATTAGAGAGAGAAATGCTCAAAAAGGTTTGAAAAACACAGCTTATCTTGACAGAGAAAAAAATTTATTTTCCAAAAAGAGGCTTACAAGCGCATTTGTTCTTTTGTTCATTAAGTATAATTCTTTTAATTTGTTTTATTTTAATTCATTGACTGACCTACAGACTACCAGTACTGGTATTTTATCTAATACAAAACTAATTGAACCTTAATATATTGTTTTTATACTGCACTCATGGCAAATCAAAAACTGCTTGATTTTCTTAAAGCGAACTATATGTATGTTTACCTTAAGGCGGTTCAGTCAGCTTTAGGGACAACTAAATTCCGCCTGAAGCGCTGGCAGTACGTCTGACAGCGATCTACTTATACACAGAGAGTCTACCCCTCCACCTCTCCTGTGATGGGTGGGGTATAATTGCAGGAAACCGTTTCAGTGTGATCCTGTGGGTGCGGGTGCTGTGTCTCACTGTACGTGTGCGTAGCAATTGAATTGTAATACAACATGCGGGTAAAATTACAACAAAAAGTTGGGTACATAAAGTTAGTCAAATTGTGTGACATTAAAAAGCATAGGATTACAAATACGACATGGTATTTCTCGTCGTAATAAAATAAAATAAAACACACATAATTAATTATTTAATATCAAATTTAATAATTTGCAGTAAAATTATGTCATTTAAAATACCTGATGGGCAAGACCAGTCCTGTGAGGATCTGTTTTTTTTTTTTTTTTTTTTTTTTTTTTTTTTTTTTTTTTTTGAATAATCGGAAATATAGTTTCTTAATTTTGTATGTGCCAAAAAAGCCCAAACTATAGAATCTTTGAGGTGATGTATTTATAACTATAAACATAAATTTTATGAAATAACTACTTGGGACGCGTTTAATAGCTGACATATAGTCATTGAAATCGAAAAATCTAAATTATTTTTAACAAAACTGTCTTAAAAGTTTACCTACTGAAGAAGGGACCTACCTAACATGCGATATAAGAAGATAAACCTGTGTAAAATTTAGTAAAATATGTGTACCAATAATACTTAAATATGCACGATATATTAACACTTTTACAAATATAATTTTACAAGTGTTTAGAAAAATATGTTAAATTAGTATATTAGGTATATATTAAAGTTTGGATGCACTTAGTATTTAGTATCATCTGAGGTTTATAAATATGAATAGTTTATAAAGTATCACAAACGTAATACTCGTGATAAAAACAATAATATAGTAGAAAATAGCACATTATAATAAACTTTTTTAAATATAAGAAATGTTAAACGTCTGAAAATTACTCAAATATTGATATATCTTTTTTTTATGATTAATCTAATTTGGTCATTTTACATTATTGATCTAAAAATGTCGATAAGGGACAATGGTTCAAGCCCCTAATAAGTTTTAATATATATTCCGGTATTTTAAAAACTGTCATGACAAAAATTAAAATACATTTCGTAGTTGTTATTAAAAACCTATCCTAAAACTCTTAAATGTAAAATGAAACACACAATATCATCCAGATTAAGACTATTATGTTTTTTAAATATTAATAAAATTAAATAATGTTTCAGGTGAGCTGATATAATCCCTAAGGTAGCTTTTAAAAGTAAGTAAAAGCTTAATGTATAACTTCTATACAGTAAAATGTATCTAAATATTTACTTTCTTAGCACATTAAATATAATTGCATCTTGCCCTACAGATTATTATTTATTGCTGACATTCGAAATGAGCAGCCCAGTTAATTCGAAATGAGCAGCCCAGTTAATTCGAAATGAGCAGCCCAGTTAATTCGTAAGCTTTAGATATTCTTTAATTTTTATTTTTTTAATTAAAACTTCACAAGCCAGTCCACATGAACTGACGAGTGAACTACCGACCGTTTGCTCAGTGGGGATTCGAACCTTGGAACACATCACAGTCTGCTGGTTCTGTGGACTACTGAGCCACCACGCTGGTGCATATTGTGTTATATAAAAAGTTTTCTTTTACAGACAAAACAAGCACTGTTGTATAATGTAAAACTCGACTTATATTTTTTAATTTTAATCAACATACTGCACGTGAACTTATTGAGAAAAACAGTTATTCAAATGAGAAGTTAAAAACTATTTTATTTGTATTTAAATTCAATAAAAATACAATTTTAGTATGTGAAAGATAAAAACACTATGATGTTGCCTAAAACTATTCCAATATGCAAGTGTTTACTAAACTAAATGTAATAGCTAAATCAGTACTCTTGTGTCGTCTTATAAATATATACCCTATTTTTTTATATACAGTTATTTTAAAATTTATTTTTGAGCTATTGATATATACAACTTTTTTCATTGTTACCCTACTTATATGACATATATTTCACTTATCTAAATTCATTTAAATTTGTAAAGTGTTTAAATGACTTCGTGTAGAAAATGGCTATGATAAAAGTAAGTAATCTGGACAAAGGATGATGCATTCTTTACTAGAAATAACTAAATTCAATTTACATAATTTGTTTAAAAGCCGAGGTTTTTGATGTTGCTTAAAGTTATTTAGAGAGTGAGGGAATAAGAGGTGTTTTTAAAGGAAACTCAGTGTAATGTAGTTATGTGGCATGCTTTGGAGAGAAAGTTTGGTGATGGAAGGAGTGTTGTATTTTATGCAACAATTACATGTGAATCATGTTATAAAATGATTAATCAATAGCTAATCTCACTATGATAACAGTTTGTTAGGAAATTACGATCGTTAAAATTATTTAGACAAATAAAATGTTTTTGCAAATATAATGTTATGTCATTGTTATTATTAATTATGTATTCTTTGACTTATACCAGCGCTAACATGGGTTATAATATAAAATTGGTTTATATAAAAATATCAAATACAAATTTAACATCATAATTTTCATTTAACTATGAATCATGATCTCTCTAGTTTTAAGGCACTGAGCCACCATTCTGGATCGAATTGCACTAAAATATAAAAAAATAATAATTAACTCAGAAATAGATATTATATATATATACAAAACAATTTATTCCATTATGTAACACTTTATATGTGTTTTCTAAAATATTATTTATTTCTCAAACACATAAGAAAGTTCAAAAGCTATAATACTTATAAAAGATAGTGAAGTAGTCATACCCGGCTTATCACAAAGTAGACTAATCGTGATTATTAAAGATAATTGTAATAAAATGTATTATATCTTAGATATTATGATGCAATAGAATGGTTACTAGTATATTGAAGATATAATATGATTATTACTGACGTAGCACTAATAATAATAATATTTTTAATGTAAAATTACCCTAACGTTAAATTATTCTTTGAATGAGAAGCCTAGAACATGTCTGTAGTTATGCTATGATAAATTACTTTCTATTGCTTTTAATCAATCATATTATTTGGCAAGACGTTTTTAGCATATATAAAAAAACATATTTATATAAAAAGTAATTAAAAGTACAAAATTGAATTCTTTCACCTATTTACTTTTTATGGTGAAAAGATATTCAGAAAACATATATTTCACGAAATAAGCTGGGATTGGAATGGAAGATATTCCCAAGACAAATTAATAATAATCAACTTTTTGGTATATCTTGATAATTTACTATAACAAATGTGTATTATTTTTTTAGACTTTTATTTCCCATAGGAAAACAGATATTTTACTTTTAGCATCATATTTTCAGTGAAATATAATTACATATTATTTTAATCACATTTACATGTATTAATTTATAGCTATTGAATATTAAGTAAATATTTAGAAACACAATTGGAGTATTAGCTCTAGTAATTATCTTATAAGTACGTATCTGGATTATTGTAATCAAAATCTGTATTTAATAAATATTTTGAATGTTGAATATTTTATTAATAATACATATTACGATCATAACGAAAGGTTTTTACTGTTTATAACCAAACTATGTTTTTTTAACGAAGTAATGAGTTTTTTCAGCATTAAATTACAATACGCAATACAGTTAAAAGGCTCTGAATTCCCTAACCACTGTTACCAGTGTGGTTAGGTTACAAAAATACAATAAATTAATATAACATAAAGAGTCCAGTCCGTCATTTTACATACATGTTGAACAGCCGTCCCAGCACATGAAGAGAATACAATAGAACAATTAAATAATCATAATATATCAAAACAATGAAATAATAAATTGGGGAAAATAAAAATAACTAAAATATAAACATCAACATTATTTTAGAAAAGACATATAAATGGTATAAGCCATTTTTACAAATTACTGCAATAACTTAACCTAGGGTAATATTTACATTAAAATAAAGAAAACTAAATTTTTTCTTAGTTTAGAAAACTAAAGTTTTTATCCCACCCACTCAACACCTACACGTGGTCAAGACCCTAGGGAGACTTAAGCCCTTATGTCAACAACCTTATTGGTTTCCGAGGGGTTGGCTGGAATTTCACCCACATCCTGAATCAAGTAGATGGTTTTCACTTACCATTCTGTTAGCACAAACAAACTAGAAAATGACCATTAATTTTATACGTAGAATTAGAAAAATTTTATTGAACTCATTTTATAAACACATTTGCATTAATTAGGTACCAGAGGATGTCATATTTTTCTTTTTAGTATTTTACAAAGGGTTAATTTAAAAGTTACTAACCTAATCGTTAAGAGTTAGTTGCATCAACTTAAATTATCAGGTTATATAATTAATCAATATTAAGTTAGTCAAATATTTGACTTAACATGGAGGTTATGAAATATAACTAAATTAAACAATATTTTATATAAACTTACAAGTGATTCGTTTCTCCAGTGGATATTTGTTCCTTTATAAAGGGGTCCTTTTTATCTTAAAATCTTTCATAGTCATTACGAGATACAGTTTCCAGTGCCAAATGCAAACCATCTGTCTCAGTGGCTCGTCTTTGTTCTGTAAGTGCAGGCGGCAGACGGACGGTCCTAGAGAGTAGAATACATTTTATTGAACTTTAAAGTAGTTTTGGGAGTCTCCAATAAATTATAACATTTTTTACTATGAAGAATATTTATTTTTTGTAACAGTAAACAAGAGTTTTATTGCACTTAGAGCTTTATTTATTGCTTTAATTAATTAACTGACGCTCAAACAATAATTGAGCCTTAGATAGACATAGAGGTATAAAGAGAGACTGACCTCTGGTGCCCCCTGTGAGAATGAATAAGAAGTAACTTTATAATATTTAAACCCAGTTTCCACAGGACCCGTATTAGTGAACAGTCTTCTTGTTTCTATAGTAAGTGGTATCCTCAGTAATTTATTTATATGTCATAGGAGCATGTCAATTGTAGATAAAAGAGACTGTAACACAAAAGTATTAAAACGAAAATTTGTATCACAATGAAGAAATTCAAAGTTAAAATTGAGTCGTTATTATCATTAGGGCATAGTATTACATATAACATTTCATCTTTATTTACGTAAGCAGAAATTCACGATTTATGACCTATATATAAACTTGTAAAATAAACGATTACAATTAATTGAAATTTGTACGAAGAAGAAGGCAAGCAAATGAGTTATGTATTTATCACTTATAAGTATAATCCAATCATTCATTTTATTATAATTGCTTAGTATTCAGTGCTTCTAAGCATGCTTGAATTTAACCTATCAACCGAAATAGTTGGGCTGGATTGGTAGGTAATTTATGTAAGTGCCAATTCAATCTATAAAGTGTAGGCCAGCTAACGGAGCCGGCTTTAAAGTGATTAAATAAGAAAACAGACAGCTTCTTGGTAGGCCAGACAATACAGCTGTGGGCAGACTGGATTACCTGAGTGTGGATTGTTTCTTACTTGGAATGGAAACTTAACTTTAGGTAATACCTTATCGAGTAAACCATGAATCTATTGCAGTAAATATTATAGTTGAATACTACATCTTGTTGTTTTACTATATAACGATTGAAAGATACCATATTAATCAAGTACATGCTAGTATAATTAATTGTACATTACTTGAATATATATTTTCTATCTGATCAGCTAAAACTTAAATAAATTGATAAGGTATATTACCAATCGTATTTTAAATGTTATTGTATTAAATAAGTGTTATATATTAATTAATACAAATAATTAATATATAACATTTATTAATTAATTGTATAATAACACGTTAAATAACACGCCAGTGTTATTTAGCGTGTCAACTACTAAAGGCCCATGCTCTACAACCTAATTACATCCGAAACTCATAGCAACCCTCAAAACTATCTGCTGGAGAAAAATAAAGGATCTAAGGGGATACACATGTATCTTAGTCAGTAGCATAGTAACATTACTACGTAGTATAACTTATAGCATATCTACCTTCTGAACAGTTACTAGTCAAACAATGACCTACTTACTCCAAATCCACACACACAAACTACACGTTCAAATAATATATGAAAGACAAACCTAGCATGGTGTGTGCAATGCTCTCTTGCAGGGTGTCTCTGAACTGTCTAATAAGCTCTCATGATTATTGAGTATGGTTCAAAACACCTCGTTAAGCCATACAGCCACCATATTTTTTTATATATGTATATAAACGTACAATTAATTTTTATCCGATTTTTGAATACGTTATATCTTTAGATTTGTAAGTGAATATCCTAAAAAACATTAAACTACGTACATTTTAATATAACTATTAATTTATAAGTTACTCAGGTTTTAAAATTTTAAATGGTCGCCATTTTGAAACCTTGTATAGATGAAACACAATAATTGTTCTCAAACTGAATGTTAATGTTACAAAGGACCATACAACATTCCAGATTGGTACATGTTTTTGAGATATAAATTCAAAAGTAAGATCAACATGGCAGCTGCAATTAAAACCCATCCGTTTTGGACACTATAAGTATGACATTTATGAGTCTAAATAAACAAGAGAGCTTATCAGACAGTTCAGAGCCACCCTGTATGTACATTGTCTTAAAGAGTGATTTCGTAAAATCTAAAGTTCCTCAAATTATAAATCATTACTAAATCAAAATTTTAACCAAAAATACTACACGTAAAAAAAGTTTAGAACAGAAATTGTGATACAATTTTGTTTAATTACATTTTATTTGAAATGTTGCGTTTAAGTGACTTATAATATGTTATATCTTGTTAAATGGACCAAAAAATATTTATAGTTTTCCCTTAAAAATCATATACTCATGTTAAATAAAATTTGTAACTGTACACTTAGTAATTTCTTGTTAATATTACGCTCTAGTTAACAAGCTACTTATAATATACAATATTTATATTCTCATGCATTGCAGTTTTTAACAAAAAATGTCACTTGGAGATTTTATATTACATTTAACTTCTTGAATTCACCTGTCACAAACTTCCCCTCAACGTATGAGATGCAAACACGTGTTTGAGTGTTAATTAGGGGAGCTACCGGCTGTTTACAACGACCACTCAGGTTTACGACAGGTGTTGGGGGAGTTTATGACTCATAAAGGTAATGGCAATAGATGGCTTATGTCTTGAACACAGCAATGCCACCAGACACTCAGCAGAAATAGAGATTAATGTCACCGGAAGTAGCGTTTGGAAAGCGACTTCCGTTCTACGAAGGGCTCAAAGGAATGGAGTTTGGTGTTTTTGAGTAAATGTAAAAGAATATAAAATGGAGTTTATTAAGCTTTTAATCGTAAACTCTGTTATAAAAAGTATAAACTTATAAGCATCTCGCCACTCATAATCTTTACGTTTAATGTGTTTGGAAGAATATTAATTGTAAACATTCAACAATAATATTTAGAAACAAGCAATTTATAAGAGATTTATTATTAAAGTTTTAATCCTAGAACGTCTTAAGTTATATTTACTTGTGTTATGTATAATAACACTGCAAACAATGTCCAATCTGTAATAGACCTCTAAATGGGACATGGAACATTCATATGACTCTTATTAAAATCACAGTAGAAATATTGTTTCCAAGCACAGTAAAATAAATGTAATAGTGGTGACTCTTACAATACTAAAAAAATATTTACTTTAATTTTTGAAACATAATATAAGTTTCCATTGGTATTTCAATGAAATTATGAGATAAAATTGCTATGGCAAGTTATTGGAAACATGATATAAAATAATGCTTGTTGGCTGAATTTACCAAGAAATGGTATGTGACATTTCTTTAAACTCTTTTTAAGGTTATTGTAATTTTTACACGAATATTGCGATTCAACAAAATATTTATATTCCATGATTCTGTTGATTTTATATTTAACAATTATCTATGAGAAAAAATAATTAGTTTCAATAATGTCTAGTATAATAAAATTAAGATATACTAATTTAAACATTATTTTGCTCATGGTCAGTTGGCTTAAAATTCAATCACAAAATAATTATTCATTAGAGGTTTAATTTCATATATTGTTTAAAATAAATAGCATAAAAAATTTAATTTATTTTTTTTTTTTTCATTCAAGATGAATTATACTTATTAATCACAAAAACTTACGTATATATCAGTTACGAACTTTATTTAATATCTGTCGATAGAATCAGGAATGTTGTTCACGCCAGAATTCAATTGATAACTTGTAGTTGGACTTAACTTTGTATTGAGACAACTACACTAAGATTGCACAAAGCCAGGTCGGGAGTTGTACATAGTTTGTAAATCATGTCTTTCCCCTTTAATAGTACTTACTGTAAATTTTCTATCTTAAATTGATACAATTGAGATTTATTTGGTAACTCGTCAATACAACACTAAGTTAATGAAAATAAGTATTAGTTTTATTGATAATATATAGAGCATAGAGATTTCTTCATAATGATATCTAATAGTTTATAATATAGCAATTTGTTATCCATTGCAAATCAATATTTTATTTAAATTTTTTTGTTTACTTTATTATATAAATAAAAGGTACCGAAGTGAAGAATTTTGGTTGTCCTTGAGAGTGGTTCCTGTAGGACGGTATAGAGTAAGCTACTGTCATGCTAATGAATACTTTAGGGTGATATAACCAATAGAAACAGTTCTTTTTAATTTAATCTGAAGGATCTTTAGTATTTTATAGGATTACTCATGTTAGTTAATAATCTTGAGAAATACTTCACATAATGCATTTGAGGTCCTACTAATAAATACTTATTGAAAACGTGTTTTACTGTAATAAACGTTTTGGTTTAAAAAACATTACTTTGAAAAAACAATTAACTGTAAAAAACAATATTATTTGGCAGTGGATTTATAATAAACTCATAACAATGTGGTGCTCGCAAATATTAAAACTCAAAGCTTCTTATTCATCTTAGTTGTTATTTAAATAACTTTATAAAAATCAATATTATTTGTGTTTAAAAATATATTCTTATGCAATTTGATAATTTTTAATACATACGCTTGTACAGTAATATTAATTATTTTGTATATTTTTCTTCCATTTATTATCCATCAGTGGATTTGTGAGGAAAAATACAGTTAGGGAATTAAATTGGATGTACTATATTTAAGTTTTTATTTACCGAAGGATATAAATATCGACCAAAGTAAATATTGTTAGATAGTTTGTTATTTATATGCTCATCATTTCATTTATTAACATATAATTTGTAATACTACTGAAACAAGTATAGACAGTTATTAGAAATAATGTTATAGGGTATATAATTTTAATATTAATGTTATAATAAGCAATTCAAATTTAGATATTGACTTGTTTTTCGTCATCTTTAATAAACCAACACCACTATTAGTAATGATAATTCGCAGTAAAATAATTTGTATAGCAGCAGAACTGTAATTAACCCAGTTCAATTAGCTAACAGCTGTTCTTGTCAGCTGAGTCTGTGTCATCCCCTTGCTGCCATAGTATATTTCTCTGGATAATTTAGTTTCTCAGATTCTATCGGACATAAATAAATCAACTAATCAACCTTCAGTGACGTATTTCAATAATTCATGGCTGACTAATATCAAAGTGCAACTTTACATTTTTTAAATAAAATTGCCTACTTGAAGAAAACAGTTTTATCCTAGGTGCAACAAAGAAATAGTTTTTCTTAACGTTAGGTATCCACACAAACTTAGCTATTTAAGTATTTATATAATTTTTTGAAGCATTCTAAACTAAGCATTCTATAATTTTCATAACAAATTCTTAGATATTTGAGTATTTCTAAAAACTAATTGTCTGCAGATAAAGAAGTGTATTAGTTACATAAGATAGTTTCGCTACTATCAAAATGAAATAAACAATATTATCAATATAAAATAAGGTTAGCTGTAATAAATTACAGTAACTATAAGTAACAGTTAGATATTGGATGGTAGAACCATCATAAATGATACAGTAATCCTACTCCTACTTGAAAACTCTTTGTCCACTCGTGCGATCAAGGTGGTCTTGAGACTGGAGTATTTTGTGAAGATGTTCATCTGATTGTAATGTACACGTGCCTTATCGTTTACTTGAGTTCTCCATGACGTTCCAACGCTCGTGTTCATCCAATGTAACTTACCATGACTGTCCACTGGTCAAGAAGACCTACGTAGGCTATGGAAGGATCTCAATCCAGTGGACAATATATTTATTTATAAACAGTAATAGTCATGTAATTATGTTGGATGTGTTGTATCAGTTTTTATAAACATGGAATATTGAAAAAATTACCGGTTTCTGTTTGGATGGCGAAAAGCACATTATTATTCTTAGTAAAACATTTAGATAAGAATGGTAACTATTACAATATTAGTAGGCTATATTTATCTTCTTAATGATTTATGTTTATCAACATAACGTAAGAAACTTTATAAAACTTAATTAAGTTATACTATTAATGAAAGTGTAAAATGATATACTCATAAATTTATTATAACTAAGCACTTTTTTTAAAATAAAACAATTCTGTACAAGAATCATTACTGATAGAATAAATATGGAAAATAATATTGTAATGCCAAATTATTTATATACCTCATGCTCCACAAAACCTCATCACGATTATACTTCGTAAAACAATGCAATACCGTGTGTCAGATATATCACAACCCTTTAGCCTCAGTTATGTAATCATCGCACCAACATAGGCTCGGGAAACCTCCAGCAATGCCTTGCGGTGTCATAGTTTGATTAATATTTCAGGTATGTCAAGTAAGTGAAGGGATGGGAGAGATCGCAAAGACCCTTCACTTGGCAATGTTAGGGGTGCGTACTAGTTATTATTAAATGTTATGATCGTAAATGTTTGTTTTTAACTATTGTATTATTGTTTGTGATGTTTCAAAACATATAAATCTTACCTATATAACTACAATTTAGATTTTTTTAGTTTGAAGTTGTGTGGTAGTTAATTTCACTTCTTGAATCCAAACCTTGCAGTTTTATAAAATATACAAAAATTACCGGATTTATGTTTTTTATATAAAATACATAAAAATGGCATTATGTATTTTTCAGACGTTCCTGACTGATTCATACATAATTACTTATTTTTTAAATACCTTCACTGAAAATTAACGTAAATTTCAAGTAGAACCAAAATATTTATTCCTTCAAAAAAACGCATGTAAAATAAATTACTAAATCATACTACAATTATATTTTTAAAAGTTTCAAAAACTTATTCTTAGATACTTTACTATACAGGGTTGAGCAAAATTCTGGAATATATTTATTAATTTCAAACCATGTACCTATACCAAACATTTATACCTATTTTACTTGTTTTTTGCATAGCCAGGTGATGGCCCATGAAGGAAGCCTTAACAATTTAAATGCAAGCCTACCTTGAATTATAACTCATTTTAAAAATACAATAGTGCAAACCTGAGGTAAAAAGGATGACTCAATTAGAAAATACAGTCACTCAAAGAATTTAATGCCAGGGTTGGGCAACAGTTTGGAATATATTTACCAATTTTAAAACTATTGAAAGAAAATTATTGAAACTTTGCAGTTATTATATGTTTATATACCAAATATATGGACATATTTATTTCTTTTTTACATGTCCAGGGGATGACCTATGAAGAAAGTCTTAAAAATCTAAAATTTAAGCCTGCCTAGATACCTCATTTTATAGGTGAGAGAGAAAATATAGCCTCTCAAAGAATTTAATGTCATATAACTAACACTACTTGAGACAAAGATAAGATAGTTATTATCTATTGCTGTGTAGAGCTATAATTTTTCTAACTTAATATGAGAAATTAAATTTCACCTAAAATAAGTAAAAATTTACTATAGGAATATTCTTATTCTATTTTAGGTAAACACCGTCATTTACTGACATTAAATTCGTTGAGTGGCTGTATTTTCTGAATGAATCATCCTTTTGATCGCAGGTTTGCACTCTTATGTTTTACAAAAAAAGACCTTTAAAATGAGACATAACTCGAGGTAAGACCTCCTTTATGAGCCATCACCTGGCTATGCGAAAAACAAGTAAAATATGTATAAATGTTTTGTATAGGTACATGCACATAACTACGAAGTTTCATTACATTTCTTTCGATGGTTTTAAAATTAATAAATATATTCCAGACTTTTGTCCAAACCTGTATTGTCAGACATTATAGAATCACTATATAGGTATAATTCTGATCGTAGTCTCTGTAGTATCCGATAGCTACATCTATTTCAAAACATTATAAGATAAAACGATAAAATATGGCAAAATTATACTACGAAATGATTAAGTGGGGTAACAGTGTATATGAGGCCGTGATATCATTGTGTGGCCGTTCCTTACAGTCTCTGTGGACAACCCCTATCAGGGCATTGTATCACACCAACAAAGTATTCCAACTGAACATATATGTTCATTCGTATCTACCATAAAGTATTACTTGCGCATCGGTGGACTCTACGGAGCAGCACTTCTAGTTAGTCTAGTAAAGTACTAATTATCTGTATGATTACTATTATAATACTATTATATACTGTAAGTTTTTAGGATTAGTATTAAACTGTCTGAAACTTTGTAGAGGGAGATTTAAGAGCGAATGTAAATTCTCATCCACAAACATATATTACCTACTCCAAAAAAAATCTTTAAACATAATTCATGTATAATTCATGAAATATTACTTTCCTTTTACACAAAGTAATCGTTGAATTCTTGAATATGTTTAGGAATTTCAAAAACCCTAATGGAATAAAGAATTAGTTTTGGATACAAAAATATGCTTTAATAAATAAAACCTCTTAATCTAGATCAGCTAACGAGGCTATGCGGCAAAACCCAGCGTTGATAAATGACCTTGGGTTGTGAAGTGAAACCACGCTGTGAAAATACCATTATTCTCCTCTTATATCGTAAGTGATTTAAATAGTTCGTTGCACACACGTTACAAAGCATTTATGGTCAGTATAAGAGTTAATCGTATTAAAATATAGCTTACTAATTTATAATTTCATCTATATGACTTGACTTTTATTTATTAATTTAATTTAGTATATTTTATCGTAAAATAACGATCCAAATAAACACTTTTTGCGTGTCTATAAAAAATTTAAATAGCTTATAAATATAAACACATAGTGGTTATTAATTTTCAAATTTAAGTGTTAAATCATTGTTTCATACACCAATCAACAAATTAATATTATTTGTATGGCGTCTATAGTGTTTAAAATATTGTTGGTGACCAAAAAAAGATATAAATAACTATATATATGTTCTTCTTTTAGGCACATTAGGAAGAATTTATTATTTTAACTCTACGCTACATAATAATTTTAGATTATATTTCTTCCTTAGTTCAGTAAACTTCTATGTTGTAAGTGTTCACATGAAAGAAGATAGAATACGACTGCAGCATGGCTTTTATGAATACAACTTAACAAACAGTAAATTAACCAGATAACTGTTATCGTAGAAGGAAATTGTATAATTCTGTAAATACTATTCAAATATGATAGTTGAAAAGTTAAAGTTCCTCTTATTTTACTGGGCGAAGTTAGGACTAAGAAGCCCTCTTAGTCTCTCTCTAACACTTAACCTAGGGACCACCGACTTAACGTGACTTCCGATCCACGGGAGTGGGAGGCAAAAATTATGCCGTACCGATTGCGTGGCAAGTCATCGTCTTAGTCCCTTATCTACGGCCGCTCCAAATAAATGATAGTTGCAAACAAATGTAAAATCATTATATTAGGTGTTGTAATTAATTCATCACTTCTTTATGGCACATTTATAAAATTATGTATTTATTTATCACAATTTAACAAACTGTATTTCCGTTGTAAAAAGAAACGATCTTAAATAACAATTTAGTCTAAAAAAGTCAAATCGTGGTCTGTAATGTACAATGTGGGCCATAATTGTTATGGTAATTTTTGAGTAACACAAAGAGGATAATTCCAGTGAATGTTTAATTAATTACACTTTTTTATCAATATTTCTTAATTTATATTCTTACTAGACAAATAATTTCTGAAATTAGTATAATTTAAACACTTAAGTATGACTAGCTAACCCCAAAACATTAAATATGTGATGGATTCAACGTTAAGAGAATTATATTTGTTCTTATTTTAATTACAAACCTGTTGATAGGGGCTGACATTGACTGAATGTCAAACACACTGGGATAACCATATTGTTTACACAATTCATTTTGGTGTATGGTATGTAAATACACTGTTGTTATTATAAGTTCATATTCTACTCTAGACGATGCTCTAAGCAATGCATTATATTTTACGTTACACCCATTAATATATTCGGTAATAATGCACATTTTTTAAAAGTTTACACTTGCTAATCTAGTAAGTATAAATAATAAAAATGATACTGCTTTTAAAATGATTAAATTTTAGTATATATTGACGTAAAAATTATATATCATTTAAATTAACTATATTTAATTATATTATCAATTACAGGAAGGTTTTTATACTAAGAGATTCTCATCCACAGTAAAAACATTAAGACATCTTATTCAGGAAATATTGATCTCGTTGAAATTTATTTAAAATTTTTAATTGATTTCTACAAATCCTATAATTCTAAAAAAAATATAGTAAACTTAAAAACTTAATTTATTTGAATACATTTTTGTATATATTTTCTTTTTTTATGTTATAAAATACACCAGCACATATAAAAACAGTGTAAATTAATGTTAATCAATAAAAACATATATATACACAAAGTTGCAGCACATTTATATGCTAGTTTTGTCGAAAGAAATGAGATGTCCTTAATCAAATGATGACAACTGTTTCTCTTAAAAGTTTAAGGGGCAATTAAAGTTATCGACAAATATGGTAGCTAAACTGAATGATATTAATCTATTCTTTTGTGAAATTATACCTAAATACAATTTAACTTTCATAAGAAGTCTTTTTAAATTTAAAGAATGCAATGAAAGGAAAGGATATAGTAAGACATGGAAAAGCTGGCAGAATAAAATAGTTAGAACAAATTACTCCACATAATGGAAGAATTTATAATACTAAATATTATGCTAGGTGGACTAATTGATGGTAAACGAAGGAAGGGAAAGTCTATAAAAAGTTGGCAGCAAGGCGTTGATGTAGACTTTTAAAATATTAGGCATTAAGAATTGAAAAAAAGCCATCTGTTAACAGAGATTGATGGTGGTGAGTCGTTATGTAAGCCAAGGCTCACAATGGGCTGTATCAGTGTTTGATGATGAAATATAATATAAAAAACGTATATTACCAAATGAAAAGTATATTTTGAAAAACTCATTTGCACGAGTGTTTAAAAATAAATATAACATGAATGTACTCTAAAATTAGTTTGCAAAAGTTAAAGAGGGTACTATAAAAAAGCAGATAACGTTCGCAAGTGTTGGTTTATTTGTACCAGATAATTGAAATGACAGTCAGTTGAATTATTAACATAAAAATTTTAATCAATGGAAAAAAATAAAGTCAGGGCTGTATAAACAGTAATGGTTAACAAACAAATCTATAGGAGACTTAGAGGGTCATCTGAAACTATAGGAGACTTAGAGGATCATCTGAAACTATAGGGGACTTAGAGGGTCATCTGAAACTATAGGAGACTTAGAGGGTCATCTGAAACTATAGGAAACTTAGAGGGTCATCTGAAACTATAGCAGACTTAGAGAGTCATCTGAAACTATAGGAGACTTAGAGGGTCATCTGAAACTATAGGAGACTTAGAGGGTCATCTGAAACTATAGGAGACTTAGAGGGTCATCTGAAACTATAGTAGACTTAGAGGGTCATCTGAAACCTCTTGAGGGTCATAAATACTAATTACGAGAGACTTAGTAGAAAGGCCTTCAATTACAAGATTGGAAAACTTTACCCTTGTTAAACCAAACAGTGAAGTTATCTCTTAATCCGATGAACTGCCTTTGTTTTTCTCGAGTCTCAGAGACAGCTAAATTAATTACAATTGTACTGTTTTGATTAGTCATAGAAAAGGGTTACTCGAAATAGTAAGAAAATATACCTGACTGTTTAAATATGTACAACGTATAGTGTATTCCCCTAAACATGTAGTTAAGGAAATATTATGACACCACCACAGTTAATTATTTTAAGTCTTTCTTCAACTAAAGTTTTGTTTGTTATTTTAGAGGTTTGAATACAACATATGATAGAAACAAATTAAATATTCTTAAAAAGAGTTTTGCGGTTAAATATTATGAGAAAATGTTCGTATCATCACACTAACAAACTTCTTGCCGAGAATACTTAAACTCTTAATGCATACTTAAGACTGGTATCAGGTAAACATCTATTTTCGACATAAAAGATATTAAATCTCCTTATTAGTATAAACAAGATTTTATTCTATGTAATTATACCCTACATATTGAAAGGCCACTTAATTTCCTTCAACCAAGCTATTAGACTTGAGAAAACCTCCTTTGGTCTAATCACTATGCAATTTTGACTTTGACTAGCCCCTAAGAGAGAAAGAGCTCAAACGTGACTCCAATTTAAATCCAAGCCCTCCAAAGGCAATTCTGTTTCCCAAGTAGCGTATTACTGACAGTGATTTAGGTCCAGGACATTGCTATTCCTTCTGCGTCCTGCTTCCTAACCCTTGACTTGGTAAATACATTCCACCCTCATTACAGGCTAGAAGAGTAATACGTGTAATAGCAAGTGTAGAGCTTGCTGATTTAGTATCATTGATGTCAATGCAAATAATATGGTTAAACTGGCTACGGGTTTTAAGGACTACTTCAGTATTATATTTACTCGGTTCTACTATCACTAAGAGGTAGGCACTAATTAAAAATTGTCAAAGGTTAGTAAATGAAAACCAATGATGAGGTACACCATCATCAAGGTGAGTTTAGGAAACCATGTTTTGGAATTAGTAAACTTGCGTTTGTCAAACTTTCCATGAAGCTGCGCAACTATTGAGTTGAGAAATAAAAATGTTATAAACGGTGCGTTAAATATTTTTATCATCTAACAAACATGTAGATGTCCTATTACAGTGTACTATAATACATCCCTGGACTTATCGAGTGCTAACCATATAACTATCTACGTTCATGTCAAGTCGATCGTACAACTTGGTTTTTTTTTTTTTCTTTTATATGCCTACATTGTTAAAAAAAATAAATTTTTGTATCATCCTAAGCTATCTGTTTCATTTTAAATTTGTTTTAAAACTAATTGGAATGTCATTTGATTACCTCAGTTTTTTATTTAAAAGCAAATACATACAATACATTCTAAGTACAAACCAAAATCTTATAAAACATATTTGAGTCAAGTTTCGTCATCCAATTTCCTATAGATTTAGAGAAACTATGATCAGTAATTTATATTTGGATGTTCTATGTATTGATTTTGAAGTTTAAATTAATGAATAAATCATCAGGATATGTAAATGCTTAAAAAATAGTTGAAATAAAAGCAAAATTTTAATAAAAAAAATATATATTTCTTTATTTACGCTTCAGTCGGAATTTAGATTTTTTTGAATATACACGCTTTCAGCGTAAATCTACTCCGAAAGCTAGGGCTTGATAAGCTCCGTACAGATCCCGGCTGGGATACTAACAAAGGTTTACGTGGTTGAAGTCACCTAATATAAGGTGAGAAGCTTTATTGCTGAAATACTACCAGTATTTACACTGAGACAATGTTTGTATATCTTTAAACTATAAATATTAAGGTTAAGAACTCCATTTGATAAATTATGAAAGTATTGTTATTGATTCATTATATACTAAAAATTATATACTTCACACATTATCTACTAAAATTTATTGTTTAACATAAACATAATAAACAGGTGCAAAACTCACTAAAACTTTAGACAAGTGAAAAACATTACTTAGAAAATTATATTCCTTTTATGATACTTAATTTCGGTAAAGAACGTTTATTATTCTCATACCAGAAGAAATAACAATAAAAAATTTAAAATAATTTTCGTTGGGTGTCTCGACGAAGGAATTTAAATATGGACAATTTTTAACGCAGTAAATGGCAAGAATTGTACAATTTCAAAAATCTAATGATAATACATAAATTCGATTATCTTCATGCACCGAGTGTCCATGGTTTGGGTGGATAGGATAGTCATGCATCGAGTGTCAATGGTTTAGGTTGGTGGGCTCGTCATACCAAGTGTGTTCATTTGTTGGGTAGGTAGACTTGAACAGTTTTTTTTTTCAATTGTACAAAAATACCCACTTCATTAAACAAATATTTTACATAAATACCATGGTAATTTTATCTTATATCTTTATTGTTTAAGATATACGATTTTTCAATTCTCAATTATTATCTGCATAGTTTTAGAAAAGTATTAGACTAAATTCAGCCAAGTCATTTACGAATAAGGAAAGATTAAACTAAAAGTTCTTGATATGTAAGAAAGTACATTATATGATAACAACAATAATATTTCTAATAATTTTTTTATTTAATTTCCAAGTAAAATTACATTAGTATACAAATTATGTAATACATATGTAATTCTTTGATATTACAATTATGGTTTTCCTAAATCGAAGGACTGGCCACTTTAATATATTCATGTTATTACAAAACACAATTGATAAGGCAAATAACAATTATCCCTAAGCAAAATACTTGATCTTAAACGAGTCAACAAGAGTAGAACACAATTTGAATAGTAATTTATTGTGACCTATTTCCACCCCAGTTAACTTAAAATTTGAGAGATTTGATGTTAGCTTTTAGACTGCTTTGGTTTAAATTTAAATAAAAGCCACTGTGTGCTTTCTTCCCTTGCTGAATATAGTTTTCTCCGACCTCTCTAATATATTTTAATGCAATATAACATTATTAAAAAAATTTTATTTGGCTTAGAAAACTCATATTGATATATCTACTAAATGACAAGTAGTAAAAACGTAATAGGAAATTACAAATTTTGTTCCCAATATTTTTCCCTCGTGGTTTGTCTTATTTTGTTGAGCAAAGTCCAACCATCCCTAATGGAAATCTAGTATCTTATTTTTGTTGATGGTGATCATTTTGTGGTTATATTTAAGAACTATAAACTAACAAACTTGCTACCTCAAACTGTTTTACATTAAATATATGGTTAACTTATTCCCTTAGTACAATACAAGTAATGAACACCAAAATAAATAATGAAGACAATTGAAAACAAGCAAAAAAATAATCATAAATAAATAAAAATAAAAACAAACGAAACATACTGCCAGTAGAATTTTAGCAACTTTATTAGATATTCCCAGTAATTAAATGAAAGTAAAAAATTTTCTATTGCAGTGTCCTATACTCAGCGATAATTTTAAAAACTTATTTATTTCATAAAAAATATTACAAGCTTAAAATTTGAATTCCAAATGTTTTTAAATAAATGGTACGTCTGTAAAAAAATATTTGATTTTAAGTTTTGCTGTTTCCTTCAAGTAATATCATATATTTTTGCCTTTTGAAAAATATATGATTTTACTCTATTTGTCAAATACAGCAAATTATTGATACAAAACCATCACTTTCTACTATCTAAATTTTGTTTTATTCACAAAGCATTATAATTTACTATAGGGTACATCTACTTTACATAATTAAAACAGTGTTTTATGTATAGGCCTAAATAAAGTAAGATACAAAAGATATGATATAAAACCCCTGTAACCGTGGACTGTTATGACAAAATAAAAGTTGAAATTTGAACAAGAAGAATTAAATACTTAAATATATAACTTAAAAAATATAATCAGTGCTTGTGGTTAAGTTTTTTATTTTATTTATTTATTTATTTTTTTTTTTTTTACTATTCTACCGCTCCCCCATCCCAAATCTATAAACAGAAAGATTGGTTTCAGCTATCCATAAAAACCTTTTAGTTTTAGACATGTTTGCTTTTCGAGTTTTACGATGGTGAAAATGGAACTGTATGAATAAAAGTTTACATGGCGTATGAGGAAATTTGGGCAGAAGTTCTTGTCTGACTGCAAATATATTTATTTACTTTAATTATGTTATAAAACCTTTTTCCAGCTAATGAAAAACACGTCAAAACACTCCTTTAAAGAAGGATATTGTATTTGCTTAATTTGTATCCACGAAGTAAATGCTTAAGACTATTTACTGGGAAAGTAAATAAATACATTTATAGGGAATGGAAGGAAATAATGTTTGTTTGAAGTTCATTGTTCATAAGAACAAAATTTTAAAGATGTAACACTATTTTACTGCGAAATGTGTAAAATTTAGTACTTTATATAAATAATTCTACGTACATTGCTAAATGCTTTTCAATAATAAAATTTTCATCTAGATGAAGTAATAGTTTGACTGTACAGCACCTATTTGTATATTTTTATTTACAATTAATGTGATACAACATTCGTGGTGAAAAATATATAAAAAACAGTAACAAGTAGTTAAGTATGCATATACAATAAAATTAAAGGAAAAAACTATAGTTAGCATATCTGGTACACAACTTTACTGTAAAGTCTATGTTGTCCTCCTAAAAGTGTTGTTAGAGAGATATTTTTAGCGTTGGAGTGTTAGTGATATTATGTTGTTAGTCCACTTCCATAGTCCATCTTCACTCTTTATTCGGTATAGACATTCGCAAGGTTTGTCCATAAGTGTACAGTTTTGAGAATCTGAATCTGGCTTACTAGTCTCTTTTGAACTCAGCTGAATACATTTTTGGCGAATTGTGTTTATAATTTATAATAATTTAAGTAAACTTTGTTTTCTTTTTCATTTCAATAAATTTTAAATTACCTATACTTATTTTCTTTAGCTGTAATTTAGGTTAGGATAGTAGTAAATACCTATATTCGTTGGAAATGTTTACATATGTAAACTTAGAGTACATTTACACTCAAGGCACTAATATTCAAACAAATTAACAATTGGTATTTATTTACCTAATTAGTTATTTATTATTTAAAATAGCTGAAAAATATTTTATTTAAATAATTATGATTTAGAAAATACATAGGTATCTCTGTCTGCTCCATAATTTATATATTAATTTTAAATATCATAGTATGATATAAAAAAGTGCATAAGTTCATGTTAGTTACTTTTATGTACATATGAATATAACACTTACTCAACAATTTGTGACATGTAGAGTAACTTTTTTTTTTAAATGACTCTCTTTTTTGAAAACACATGGTCCTGGCAGCTGTTCCACAAATGTAAAGCTCCCATTGTTTAAGGATAACAGCCGAAACAGGGATTGGGCATTTTACCAGCAGAAATAACACAAGGCTTTATGGAACACGTCCGTTAGAAACAGTAAAACAGTTAAGTGATACAACTATTCTATGATATTGCTTAAAATCATAATTATGAATTGACGATTATAAATTTGTTTAGAATATATTAAACTGTATTTTCAAATATCGTGTAGTATTACTTATGATTTCATACTGAAAGATAATTACTAAATTTAATTATTTAAGAAGTAAATGTATAGCTGTAATACGAATATTCTACTTCAAAATGATCTTTGTATATAAATAATTCTGAAAACCACATGTTCAAAGTTATAATATATGGCCTACAAATACATTAATCAAAACCACATCTGAGCTGAATTTTAAATTCATGAATTTAGAAGTATGTTGAAACGTAATATCAGTAAACTTTTCAATCATATATGCCATAAATTCATTTTGTTATACATAACATGATAAATCGTGAAATTTAATTTTTTTTCACTAAAAAAGTCCTACTCCCTTCGTAAGTTCAGTAATGCCAAACTAATATAAGAAAATATATAATCATAATCCAGTCTGATCACTAAATAAATTAAACTTTAAGAAAGTAAAATATTTATAATATTTTCTAGAATATGCTTATTTCTTAAAATATATAAACAGATTCATGTCCTATTTTTTTCTACTAAGTGAGAACTTATAAATATAATTATAGGAATACGAATATTAAATGCTGTCTTTGAACATATTAAATGCATAAAAAGTGTAATGAACAACTTAGAATTTGTGTGAACCCGAATAATTTCTATAGTTTTCAAATATATTTGACTGTTGACAAGTCATGATTTTCCTTAGTATAAAATATTACGTTCACAATATCTTCTTTTACTATGAAAAGTTCGTTTACATAAATTATTTTTAATTTTTTTGCTAGATGTTAGAATAAAAATAATGAAAATAATGAAAATAATGATTTATTCCACATCTAAAAACAGATTACAAACTAAAATTACAAAACATCTCGGAATTTACTCTGCCACTTTTTCCAGTAGTGTGGCAGAGCAACTGAAATAAAGATTAAAGTATAAACAAGAGTCCAGTCCAATCACTGTAAATGCTTCCTCCTCTGTGTCGTCTGCTTAATACTATTAGTTATTTACACAAAACTATATACAAATAAATAAAGCAAAATTAAACAAGGCAAAAAAGAAAGATATACTCTTTTTGAGAGACCTCATTTTAATAATTTTAACAAGAAATTTTAGCGTTGATAAATGAAAAAAAAAATATATATATACACACATATACATACTTATAAACAGACAATTAAAGTAGTAAAGACTATTTTACATTAAAACATTATTCAGGAATTGTAAACTTTCATTAGAATGTAACCAGTTCTTGAAAAAAAAACTAAAATGTTTAAAAGATGTGCACAATTTGATTTCTAAAGGTAACTGATTAAAATACTTAGGGCCCAGATACATGAAGGAGTGTCTAAAAGATGACCTATTGACTTTAGGTGTTTGAAAGATTTTTTGGACGTTACCTCTAGTACTATAAACTAATTGAAAAACTCCTTGGTTTCCACTTCTGATGTAAAACAATCTAAGTACTTTAAACACGAAAAGGTGTTGAACTGGCAGGATTTTAAGATGGCAAAAAAGAGGAAATGAAATTTCCCTTTTAGCTTTATTTAATATGATTCTGATAAAGTGATTTTGCAAAGTACGTAATTTATCAATGTGATATTTGAACGTTCCGCTCCAGCACTGGATTGCATACTGCATTCTAGATTGAATTAGTGCATAATATAAGGATCTCATTGATTTTTCATCACAAACGTTTTTCAGAAAATAAAATTTCCTAATGCCTGATTTTAGTTTGCCATGTAAAAAATTAATATTTTTTTCCATGAAAGCTTTTCATCCAAATAAATACCAAGGTATTTGAAATTTTCTACTTTTTCTATACTTACGCAATTACAATTATCACCTGAACATAACGTTTCATGGTATTTTAGAGGTTCGTTAAAGTTAAAATCGTGAAAATCAAAAATCATAAATTTTGTTTTATTTACGTTTACTATCATTTTATTTTCAAAACACCAATTTCTTAAGGTTTGTATATCCCTCACCATACAACTCCACACATTTTGATAGGAGTTCTCAGCATAGAAAAAAGCAATGTCATCAGCAAAAGCACTTGGTTGGGAAAAAAATGGTTTTTTTAGCAGATCGTTTAAGAAAATTAAGAATAGAGTTGCAGACAGGACAGATCCCTGTGGGACTCCTGCTTTAATGATAAGAGGTGAGCTTAAGGTGTTACAGATTTTCACCTGTTGCCTGCGATTGGTAAGGAAACTTTGAAACCAGCTTAGGGCTGTTCCTCTGACTCCAACTGAATTTAATTTATTTAAAAGTATTTCATGGTTAACTAGATCAAAAGCCTTCTTAAAATCAATAAATAAACCTGTCATCTTTTTAACATTATTAAAATTGCTATAAATTGTATTTGAAAAATTAAGCAGCGCATCTTCAGTAGAACTTCCTGCTCTAAAACCGTATTGATGTTCACTAAAAAAGTTTGCCGAATTTAAGAATTTAACTAATCGTATTTTCATGATTTTTTCAAATATTTTAGAAAAAATAGACAAAAGGCTTATTGGTCTCAGATTATCAAGTTTCACTGACGTTCCTTTCTTAAAAATAGGAACTACTACGCTTAGTTTTAGTTGTTCAGGGAAAACACCGTTTAGAAAACTTAAGTTGATTACATGAGTTAAAATTGATGAAATCTCTGACGCTATGTTCTTAATTAGAATAGTATTAAAATTATCAAAACCACTTGATTTTTTATTTTTTAAGCCGTTAATAGCAGAAAGTACTTCGTTTTCTGTCGTTGGAGTAATAAATATGGAGTTCAAAATTTGCGGAAGTGGCACCTCGGTCAAGGTTGTGTTGTTATCAGAAGGACCTGTTTGAGTTGAGATAAGGTATTCGTTAATCGTTTTCGCTACTGTTTCATGGTCAGAGATAGAGTCACCGTTATCTAACTCTATTTTGTCAACACCCTTTTTCACATTACCACCACTTAACTTGTTTATTACATTCCACTGCATTGTGATATCCCCCTTACAGTTGTCAATCAATTTAGAATAATACTGATTCTTTGTAAAATCTATTTCTTTCGATAAATTTGTAGAAAATCTCTTAAAATAATTCAAAAAGTTCTGATCATAAGGCCTTTTTTTGCTTATTTTATAAAGCTGTTTCTTTTTATCCAATTTTCTAATCAATCTAGACGTTATCCATGGACTATAAGATTCAGCTTTACTCAACCTATTACTAATATTTACAGTAGACTTACAACTATTTACAGATTCAATTAGCGTTTTATGAAACATATTAAAACATGTATTTACATTGTCCACTTTAAAACAGTTACTCCAATCAATAGCTTGCAATTTAATTTTTAATGCTGCGAAATCAACTTTGGTACTCACACAAGTCTTATTTGACCTCTTTAAGAAATTAGTTTTCCTGCGTGTCGAAAGTTCCATTTTTAGAACTAAAACGCAGTGATCCGTTAAATTAATGTCAAATACTTCACTTTTAAATTGATTTAAAAACTTGTGTTGGATGAAAATATGATCTATACACGTTTTCGAATTTACTGTAATTCGGGTTGGCTTATTTATAAATTGTGCAAAACCATGGCTATGTAAAAGACTTAAATAATTTTGAGAGATTTGCTTTTCACTTAATGTATCTAAATTTATATCTCCGATGATAACTGTATTATTTTGCAACTGATTTAGCTTGCCACTCAATTCATTTACAAAATCATATTCCGAAAAGCTGTGCAATCTATATAAACAAAGAAGATTTAAGAATGAATTTTCATAATTAATTTTTACGAGCAATGAGTCAGCTGTAATAAAATTAATATTTAGTTCAACTGCATTTATATGTTTCGCTACGTAACACATGACACCTCCAGCTCTGTAGGTGTCATTACACTTATAAAAAACTTTATAACCCGGAATAGTGTAAAGGTTAATCTCTTCGCTGTTGATCCAAACTTCACTAAAAACAATAAAACTAATATTGTTTTCAATTTGATTTAATTCTAACAATCACGTGTTAAAATTACTTCGCAAGCTCCTGATATTGGCATAGATTAAATTTAAACTATTTGAATCTGTATTGAAAAATATATTTACATCATTGATTTAGTTTAAATTTGACATATTTATCTAGCTCAAAATATATATGTATACTACTGCTAAACAAAATACTCAGTTATAAAATTACTATTTTTACAATTTTATTAAAACTAGGTCTATAAAATTCGGTTTTTGAAATTTTTTATACTTTTATACATAGAAATTTAGTTACGGTACAGCCGGAATATTAAAAATAAAATATTGTTGTCAAATAAAATGTTATATAAACTAAAAGGACATCGTACAAAAGTATAACACAACAACAAAACAAGATCATTTACCGTACTGTGAGTCATTTGAGGTTCACTATGTCACTGTAGGTGTTGATCCGTTTTACAGATTCCCCTTCGGAGCTCTTCGGGCGAAAAACTTCCCATCTATGCACCAGGCGAAGGTATACCCGATGTCGCGACATTTGTCCTTTAGGCACCTGAGAAACTGTTTGTTTTCTGGCGACAAATGTTCATTAATGTAGATCCTGGAGTTTGGATGGAGTTTGTCGCTCACTTGCTGCGCTGTCAGAGGATTCTTCTCTTTGTATTTAGTGATCCAGTCATCCTTTAATGTTCTGCTTTGGAACTGTATGATGAGGGATGGCTGCCGGTTTTTCTTAAAAGAGGGCACTCTGTGCGCGGCCGCGATGTCACTGTCCTTTACTTCCACCCCCAGAGCCGCTCCCACGTCCTTCACGATATCTGTCACATTCTCTCCCGGAGTTACTGGTAGACCACTTACTTCTACGTTGTTTTTCCTCGAATATTGCTCGATGTTCCGCATCCTGTCCTTCAACTCGCCTACTTCCTTCTTCAAACTGTCATTCTCCAACTTTAATTCCTCATTTTCTTTCTTAAAGCCTGCGAATTTCTTCATTATATCGTCCATCATCACATAAGCTTCATCCAGTTTGTCAGATACAAACTGAACTGACTTAGAAATATCTGCCATCTCATTCCTAAAAGCTTTTAGTTCACTGAAAACGTCGTTTTTGAAACTTTCCATAACTTTCACTATAAAATCTTTCGTTACAGCGTTTGAAGACGACGAGGACGAGTTTCCACTACCCTGAACTGAAGGAATTTTACACTGACGGCATTTCCAGTCTTTAGACGAACGAAGCATCATCTTCCCAGCTTGATCTCCCCATATACACTTCGGGTGAAAAACTCCCTAACAACCCCCTGAACATTTAATATCGTTCGCGTCATTGCACAAATTTTTGCACACGGCACAGGATGACATTTTAGCACAGAACTAATACAATGCTAACACAATTTTCCACTTCGTACAAAATACGACACGCAAAACTAGAGCACGTGGCGGCCGATCTTGCACTCTACAGAGCGATAAGCGGTAGCTGTTATCTGCTCGGCTGCCGGAGCTGGACTGAATGCAAACATTTAGTACGAAGAATGAATTTCTTATAGTACAAAGTTATGCAGCTTCTAACAAAAAATTATATTGTATTACTCCTCATATCCTCATACAAAATAACAAACTAGGTGTCAAATATTCTGAATTTTACCTAATTTACTAGGCAATGAAAAGGTCTACCTAGTCGTCTACCTGAGATATGTATGATGAACAGAAAAGGTTATAATGTGAGACTTTCAAATTAATTACCATTGACTGAAAGAATCTAATACAAATTGGGTTATTTTATCACATTGCATTGTTTTGAGAAGATACCAACTACTAATTAATAGAAACTGTACATTTGGTTGAAATTCAGAGCCTGAGGATGGATATAACACTATTAATAAATGCTTATTATTTTTATAGTTAGGCCTAAACTTCGCGTGACTTAGTTATTCAGTGATTACAACCAATAGTTTTATCCATAGAGTTTATATTATCACTACGAAAATGAGTTTTTTTTCTTACTATTTTACTTATTTTAGATAAAATCTCTACCCCCTAATATTATCGATTAATTACGAAACAGAAGTTTTTAATTTCACCAATATGTTTAATTTTTAAAGCTATAATATTTTAAGCTGCACAATAGAAAATATATAGTATTATTCACGTATGCAAGATAAATAGTTATAATTAGGAATTGATAAAACATATACAATTATACATGTACAATGCTTGAAATTTAATAAAAAGTACATGTACATGTTTTAATAACCAAACAAAAATATACTTAAAATACTAGAACATAATCATGCATTTAGTTTGTAAAATTATAGTTTTTAGCTAAATGTCACTGTTTTATCCAAATCAGAGTTAAAACAAATCATGAAAGAGGTCAGCCATAACTAAGGAATGTTCATTTGTGGTTGGAATATTATTTCATGAAACTTTCTAAAGACTAGTATCCCCTAGTTTCTGAGGACGCTGTACTTACTTTATTAAGTTATTACTGTATTTACTGTAATTACTGTAATTACCTTCTTTAACCACTATGTAACAACTATTACTAACCAATATCCTGGTGTTCTATATTTTAAGAATACATCAATAAATTGTTATGAACTGAAATAATAGATAATAAACCACATATTAGTTTATATTTTTGGAAAATTGCCATGATAAAATGTTCAAATAAAATATTTTTTCATTCTTATCTTATGCATTAAAATCCAAAATATTTAAAAATTTAATTTTGCTATAGTTAAATAAAATAAACTATGTTCATAAACAAGTTGTTTTTATAAGACATGTCGTTACAAAACAGCTCTTTATCATTACAGTCGTCTAAGACACAAATACATTAAACCTTCAAAAATCCCCATAATTTATTTAGTAGTATAGTTAAGACATGTTTGTCATGTGTTGAAGGAAAGTTTAGCTGAGACTTTATAATCCAATACAGGTTGTGTGTCAAATTCACACGTTCGTGGCAAAACCAACGGAACGGGATTTCCTCACAATGTGATGAGGAAAGTTTAACGGCTTCAGTGAGTGCAAAGTTATGTCAAAGAAACAAAGCTCTTGTGATGAGGTTTGTTCCTAGATGTACTTTGCTCAACAAAGTAATGGGCTTAGTTTGTAGTTTTTTCCCCTTCCTAATATGAAATGTATGTAGTACAATATATAATGTTACATTTTCTATGCCTTCTGTAAATTTAAACGCGGTTGGCAATCTCAAATTCTATGTAGTATTAAAAATATAACAGCTCCAACAGTTTTGGAAAAACGCTACATATATGTATGGAGGAAAATAAATTTGATTTTCTAAAAAAATTACAACTTCATTTGTATCTTTTTCATCACGTAAGGTTCTGGTAAATTGTTTTCCATAAACTCATTAACTCCAGACTACCAGTACAGGTATTTCGTCTAATACAAAAATTCGTTAACTCTAAATATATTGTTGGGACTTTTCCCGTTACTTCACAACCTTTTTTTATTGCAATTATGGTTAGGGTTGGTTAGGTCATGTTAAGTGCGGTTAGGGTAGGTTAGGTGAGTCATTTTAGGTTAGGTGGCTAGTAAAGTTGATCACAAACTAGTAGATCCAATGATTGGCTTACCACTGAATGTGATCTCCGGGTTCTTGGAATGCGATAAGATAAGGCCAGCGATATCGGATTCTAAACGGATAAGGAATAATACCTACCGCAGTGACCATAATAATGATTGGGGAATAGTTTTTTGAGCAATATAATATTTATCAAGTGGTAGTAAATTAACGGAAAAAGTAGTGGTAATGACCTAACGGAGAATATTCTATTGTTTTCATACTGAGCTTATGGTAAATCCAAATCAATTTAATTTCCTTAAAGGGAAATATAGGTATTTTTCCTATTGTTACCTACTGAAGGAGGGACCTACTTGATATTACAGCATTAGTACCATTAATACGTACAAGGCTTGATGTTGTAAAAGGTTTTTAAAGATAATTTTGTATATTTCCCGAAAAGTATTTTTAAACGAGTATATTGGGATGTTCGCAAATTTGAATACACGTAAGATTTAGTATCATCTGAGGTTTATACATATGAATAGTTTATAAAATATTATAAACATAATACTCGTGATAAAAATATTGTTAACTTTGAAAATAAAACATTATAATAAAATGTCTACAATACTACAAAGGGATGATTAATCCTTTACAAGGAAGAACTAAATTCAATTTGTTTAATGGCTTAAAAGCTGAGGCTTTTGATGCATCTTAAAGTTATTTGGGGATTGAGGAAAGAGGAGGCTTTGTAATGCAAACTCGACGTAATGAAGTTATGTGAGATGGATTTGGAGAGAAAGTTTATTGACGAAAATAATGTACGTATTTTAAATAACAACCACATTTGTATCATGCTAGTGAATGTTTTATATATATCCTTATTGGTATATAAAGTAGTTTGGGCCCAGCAGCAATTTGGGATATCAATATATATATATATCCCAATATATATAGAGAATATCACTATAAAAATATGATTGTAAGGAAATCATTTTTTGTGTGGAGAATTTTCACAAAAAACTTCACGTTGTAATTGTTGAATTCTTCAGTTCAAAAACACCAAGACACAATGCTGGATATATTTTCTGTGAAAAATCACATAAATCGTAGTAATTAAATCTTAAAACATATTGTTATGTAAATTTGTCATCCCAACCTATAAAACCGATAGTTGTTAATTTCGTTTTAAATATTCTGAAATTATTTGAAAGTTAAAATAATTATAATAGATAGTAAAGTAGGAATACCTTTTTCAACATAGTTTTTACGATAACATTAAAAATAATACTAGTATTTGATAAATAAACGTTGACTAATATATTTTCAAAGAAAAATATTTGTAAGAAGATTAATTAAAAGTAAAGAATGACAGATTTCACCACAATCGTGAAGAAAATCTTAAGAGAAAAAATATATCAGAAAACAAGCGTTACCTTACTATTATTTTGTATCCTTAAAGTCATATTTTTAAAAGTGCTTTGTATTTTTAATTAGACTCTTAAATTATTTTGGTTTTAAAAGC
>JAQJVL010003591.1:0-5000 GCA_035578905.1 Stictocephala bisonia | reverse complement strand
TTAGAACTAATTATTGATATGAAGAACAAAATATAAATCAAGATAAAAGTCAAGGGTGCACTCATACGTGTCAGAGAAGTTGAAAAAAAGTTTGCTACCATCACAAAGAGTGGACCATTGAATGTATAAACATTAATTATAAAAAAATATAGGCTCTGTTCACTGTCCAACTGCTGGTAACAAATTACGACATAAATAAAAGTGAAGCATGCTTGAGTGTAACTGAAACGAAAAACTGTGATGCAATAAATTCAGGCAAATGAATTGCAGAGAAATGGGTTTATGGATGGAAAAAAAGCAAAAAACTGCACTTCATAAAGAACAAACATTGATCGGTAGTATAGTTGCTTAAAGTCCAGCTTCATAAGCTAAATGTGTTTAGTTTTATTCCAACCAGAGTCATACAAAAATGTCAAAGTAATGAGCTGATAACCACCGGCTGTTCATTTGTCGTTGGGGTCTAAGGAATGGTCAGCCTTAGTTTGTAACAATGACTACATCCACTCATTTACACTCATCACACTTATTCGAAATTCAAATTCACCCATATCTTGACGATCGGCGAAATAAGAATAAAAATAAATAAATCAATAAAAATAAGTAATAAAATTAAATTAATTCACAGCTTTCAATTTATGTTACTTTAAACCTATTACGAACAGTTGCTCTCTAATTTCAGTTGATATAAATAATTAGTGAAGGCCGTATTAGTATACGTAATATTAATTATTATTAATTAATCAACTAAACACAAGGCTTATTTTATTGAAAGTAAATTCTAAAATTAATGAATTAGTAAATTATAATACTATATTCAACGTCTTTTCGAAACAACTATTTTATTTTTATTTATTTATTTATGTATAATAGTCAAAGACACCTTATACGCTAAAATATAGCTAGGCAGATGACTTGTCAAATTAAATATATAACCGATATAGTATTAATTATAAAAAGAGTAGACAAATATTTGTTGTTACCTAACAAATCACATACTAATTTAGCAGGAATTAGGAACCTATAAGCACCCATATTTCGTTATGGAAAAAAAATTTGTATTAGCCAGACCCGTGTAATAATTTTTTAAGATATGAGGTCTTTGGCTCACCAAAGTGACGGTTTTGGCTCACAAAGAAGTTTATCACTTTAAAATGTAAGTTCCATAAAAATACAAGGCTGTTCTTGTTTTCATATTTGATTGAAAAAACTGTATCCTTCCTGATAGCGTAAGGGCGGAAGCTTCATGCTGAACCCTTACGAATAATACGTAATCATGGCTGCTCAATGAGCTCAATTGAAGGTTAATATACCCTCAATGGTATATTTTTTGCCAAGAGCTCCAAGTGTGATTTACCTTGGAGCTTTTAGGTAAGTCCAAGCTGAATTTAGGTTGCCATGCACGTTTGGTTTTAGTCCAAGGGAAGAGACTTAGGCAAAATACTCTTCAGAACTTGATATCCTGAAATTGGGTTACAACGTTTTAAGCGTTTTAACAAAATGAGAGTCCCCTGAAAAAAATCTTGCAGAAGCAGGACTTTGACTCTCATAAAGAAAGTGTAGACTATGGAATCTTTTAAGCAAGGATTTATATTTTTTAATATGCACAAGTATAACGTTTTCTAAGAAAAGCTACAGTTTTATAAATATATTAAAATAAAATGAAAGACAATATTGATAGCTAAATTAGTTAGATAAAAATTATAATACTAAGATCTAATAATAGTTTAGCTATACACAGACATATATTTATTATACTTCTGAAATACAAGCCTATTGGTATGTGAGGATCAATTTCACCTAACAAACTAATATCAATTAAAAAGAATAGCTAATTAAACTAATATGGTATGAATTAGGTTATCGAACTTATCTCGTGCCAACAATAAAAAAATTACGCTTTATTTTCATAATTCGTAGTAATCCCACTTAAATAAAAGTAAAATATAAGGTATTGTTTGATTTTTATATATTTAAAAACTTTTTATTGCAAACAATTAAATAAAACTAAACAACGTATAAATACTCTAAGGAAATACTAATAAATAAAAACTACAAAACTACTACTTTTATTATATTTTAAAATGTTTACTAAAGACCAAACTCGTTACTTCCTAAGGAAATTAATTATAACTTGAATTAAAATAGTTTACTTCTACTTAAAAAGGAGTGATGATAAAAACCTTTAAATTTATTTTAAATAATCAATTAATGGTTGTATTATATCCATGTCGAGTTTATTTATTTTTTTTCAAACACAACGCTTTTACTTCTGGTTCCTGCATGGTGGTTATGTAGCTACAACGTCGGGTCAAAATTTCTGGTTTAATTTTTAACGCAGCTCGATGCCTCACTTACTGAATCAATCACTTACCTATACGGGCAAAAAAGGTACATTTATACTACTCAAATTCAAATGTAGACACGACCAGTACATTTTATAGGATTTGAAATTAATATAGTAATGGAAGGTTTTGTCTATGAGAAAATAATCTCAGAGAGTAAAGTTTGTTAGTTTTTTTTTTTTTTTTTTTTTTGGCACAATAGTAATACTACGTTTTTAGTAAAACTTGACATTAAACTGGGCAAGAGCTTCCATAGTTGATAGCCTGGCTAACCGTCCTTTGCACAAAGTGTTTCCGGTTCCGGTTTTTGTATTGTATTTTTAAAAAGGTCTGTATACAGTTTTAGTTCGTTTTTCCGTATTTGTAACGTTGTCATAGCAGATGTTAACTAAAGTTAATAACTAACTAAAATTTTTGTACAGGTTAGTGATATAATGACTTGAAATATGTCATAATAAATTACAATATGGAATATATTTGAGTAGTACTTTCTTAACAGTTGGTTATTTTTATTTCGTAAAAACGGTCAATTTTAATAAAACACTTACAATTTAAACTTAGTACACTTTACAAAAACACGCTTAACCCTTGGTACTGCATCAAAAATAAAACAAAAGCAAAAGCTTATCTAACAGTGTTTGAATGTTAGTCCATCACTAGTCTACATAATTCGAGAGGCTTGATTGTTAATTAATTAATTTTTTTTTTTTTATTCAAACGGCTTCTTTAGTAAACCTGTTGTTAGGTTTCAGAGTATTGATTAATTTAAGGTAATTAATAATTCAACTGATTATTATTATTATTATTGGGAAAGTAAATGTATTAAACAATGTATTCAAAAATGTATTTTGCATTTTAAAAAGCCGTTTTGACTGTCATATTTAAGTATGTTCATATTTTAATTTATTTTTCTTTATCAAATAAGTCATATGGGAGGGAAAGATAACATTTTAAGTCTACCTTAAAGAGATTTTTTTTAGTTTTAACCCTATAAAGCATATATTAGAGAATGTAAACTATTAAAATAAATATGTTATTAATTCTTGTAAATGTGTTTAAACTTCTTTCCCTTATTTGTAATCAAATATTTACACTTATTTAAGGATTAAACTAATTAGGGTTGTTGATAATGAACCATATATCATTATTGTAAATTATACAGGTTGTATACAAGGGTATGTTAGTTTAGTCGTATGCTAAAACATTGGCAAGGGGAAATAACATTATTATGGTGAAATTCACTTATTAATAAACCATTATATGAAACGACAATGATATATTCAATGGCTTAGAAATTAGGCGAACAGTTAGTATGATAACGCTTTGGTTTAAAAGAGCTCTGCCAACAAGTTGTGAACAAAAGTTTGAACATACAAGTAAACAAATCGACCAATCAGAAGAAAGGCTCATGAAGGGTCGCCAGCCAGGTGGAAGTAATGCGCTCAAAGTGATTAGGTCAAGTGATCATTCAAGTGGCTCTGACGTTCCAAAAACCTTTGCTGCAGAATTAAAGTACGAATTTGTTTAAGTCAGTGCATTATTCACTATTGTTTAAGTTTTTTTTTTTTTTTTTTTTCCTAGTATTCGTATCTCATTGTTTTCAATTCAAATAATGAGATAGAAAAAAGTTTGTCACCAAATTAAATTGTTATAGTGAAGTAGAGTTTATTTTAGAAAAAAACTCGTTGTTAGTTGTTTTATTTTTGGGTGATTCTACAAAGGATAATGTTAAAAAACCGTGATAAAACCTGTATATATTGGTAAATATTCCTAATTACATCATAATTCTGAATTACTTTCTTACTTATCTACATACAAGTTGCCTTTGTATCCTTTGAGTGCTTTTCCTACCTAAGTGTAAGTATTTGTCCAGTACTGCAGGTCGAATACAAGCCTATTAGTATGTGAGGATCAATTTTAACTAACAAACTAATATCAATTAAAAAGAATAGCTAGTTAAACTAATATGGTATGAATTAGGTTAACAAGCTTATCTCGTCCTAACCATACAAAAAATTACGCTTTATTTTCATAATTCATAGTAATCCCACTTAAATAAAAGTAAAATATAAGGTAATGTTTGATTTTTATAAATTTAAAAACTTTTTATTGCACACAATTAAATAAAACTAAACAATGTATAAATACTCTAAGGAAATACTAATATATGAAAACTACAAAACTACTACTTTAATTATATTTTAAAACGTTTACTAAAGACCAAACTCATGACTTCCTAAGGAAATTAATTATAACTCGATTTAAAATAGTTCTACTTAAAAAAGTGCTATCGTAAACACCTTTTTACACACATACTGTACTTGATCTGCCTTGTTCTTCCTATATTAGATAGTAACTAACTACGCTATGACTCTGAACGATTGTGCGAGAGTCATTGCTCTAGTTGAGCATGGCTTAAATTTACGAGAAGTGGAAAATGGAAATGAAAATATAGGTTTTTCCAAATACTGTATCAATAGAGCTATGATTTTGCTTTAGATTAACACAAAAGTTATGAAAGGAGGCAGGGACTAGAACGTAACAGAGTAACAGGTGCCAGATATGACGCTTTTGTTGTATCTACAAATTTACGTGATCGGTTCCGATCCACTTTTGAAGTTTGCAATAAGCTTAGGACAGTTTGTGAGTGAATATTTC